>OZ026622.1:97111552-97389052 GCA_964020975.1 Hermodice carunculata
TTATTTTTAGGAGGATGCTAACTCTCTCTCTCACTTTGTGTGCCGTTTACTTTATAGAAGGGTGCTAAATTTTGCTTTCTCTCTCACTTTGTGTGCCGCTTATTTTATAAAAGGGTGCTAACTTTCTCTCTCTCTCTCTCTCTCTCTCTCTCTCTCTCTCTCTCTCTCTCTCCTCTCTCTCTCTCTCTCTCTCTCTCTTTGTTTATTTTACAAAAGGGTGCTAAAATGTCCTACCTTGCCTAAAATGTTTTTCGCCTATCCTTTCTTTACTTTCCACGATTGTTTCCTGGCCCAGTGGTGCTGCACCGGACAAAACGGAGTGCAGTGCGGTAAAATTAAAGTTGGCCACCAGGGGGTGCTTGGCAAGAAATACGACCACTGGGGGCGCCAGGTGTAGGTGTGGATGGTGGACACCTATTTTTAAATCAGACAGTATTCTTATCAAACCACGTATACAAAAATCCAGTTCATACTCTCCGGAATCACTATACTCTGTTTTATCTGCCATAACTCTTGGCAAACTGAAGGTACTCTGGCTTAGAACACTTACACCATGGCCAGCGGTGCGTTTGTGACGTCAGTAATACTTTCCCACATCGGGACATGATCGGAGAAAATTCGCGCGCTTTCCTGTCGCAAATGTGATGCACTTTTGGAGCTAAAAAAACACTATTCAAAAATGAAATATAACATTTTGGTTTTCAGAAATAATTTCTACCGACCCTAAACATCAACTTTCTAATTTGTGGTACCCATTTAATCAATAGGACCTTTAAAAATAACAAGCACACACAAATACTTGTAGCAAAAAAAAAAAAAATTGAAGAAATCGCAGCACCACCTGTTGCAAAATTAATGTAGAGATGTCCTCATAGGTTTTCCTATGCAATTCCCAAGCAACTGACCATGCGAGAAGACTTTGTTAAAATCCCCCGCCTCCCCCCCCCCCCCAAAAAAAAAAGAAAGAAAACAAAATATAAAAAATCATAAAAAAATCTAACAGTGACTATTTGTGTTTTAAAAAGAAAGCCAAAAAAACAACAAACAAACGAACAAACAAAAACAAATTAAGATTAAAACCACAGAAGGTACATGCCCGACAAGGTTGAAGTAAATCTTGACATGCTTGGACGAAGAGTCAAATATGTGAATTACCATTGCAATCCCCATTGACTTACATTGTAACAAAGCATGCATCAACCAACAAGTGCACAGATTGAAATGACAATGCTAAAACCCAGGTTTTGACGAAGATGTTTTTCAGATTTCATCAAAAATGAACCAAAAAAAAGTTGAGAGTCCAAAAACCAATAGAGCAGTACCATTTGAATGAATTTAGTAGGGGGCCTACCAAAGGTACATTCCCGCCAAATTTGAAATTTTGGGAAAAGTCGAATATGTCAATTACAGTTGACGTAAAACATTCAGAGGCCCACCACATAACCTAAGCTGACCGACAAGAGAGCTGAGGAAAAAATATAAAATGAGTTTCCATACATGTCTCTTATGTGGTACACTTGATAACTTTGGGCAGCCAGTGACTGTAGATCAAAATTGGATTAGAACTAGACAGTCACAGGTTCATACGTTATATTCCAGCGTATGCATGAAAGGGATTTTAAAGTCTGGAAATCAATCTTACAAGCAGGTGTGTAATTTATTACCAAAGACACCATCACCATAATACCATACTGTGAATTGATACACAATTCAAAAACGCTAATAGTGCCCTGCTTTTCTACATACTGGGGGCTGTTTTACTGGCAATACAGATGTCTGATTTCAGAGTGAAAAATCAGAGGGCCGTAATTTTGTCATTATAAGTTGACTTTTATTTAAACTTATGTCGCCAGCATGCCGATAACGCAGTCACTTATTTTCAAATATCAAATTACATGTAACTGAAATATTTCTAACGTAGAGTGTGACTAGCTTGTAGAATCTTCACCACTTTCACCCATTTGTGATGACCTGAATTTCGGATTCAGCCACCAGTTAAAAGCATGTGCATGCATACAGTAATTGTATAGCAGGGACATATATATTGCACATGGATAGACCCAAGGCATCCGTCTTCATGGCAGTTCGATCGAACCCGGACCCAAGAGGTGTAAGGCGGGGTCAAGGGCTGAGAAAATATAACAATCACCCTAAATAGTTAGCTTCTGACAATGTATGTGCTTATAACCCAATTTTAGGAGGCAGGAATTGAATCTCCATGTCCGAGATGGTCATCTTTGACTCATGATTGTCTGTAACTTCATTTTACCATACACTATTTCTTCAAAGATATTGAATAACATTATAAACATTGTAATTATGCAGCCACATTATCTAGATAAGTTCACTCTGTGATGTCGGGGAACGATGCAAGGAGTGGGACCCTTTCACTTGCCAAAACACTGGCGGGGGGGGGGGGGGGGTAAAAGCAACCGATCCCTTTAGAATTCATTGGTAATTCGCCCTGCGTGGACAGTACTGTCATCATAGGAGGGAGGCGGCAATAAAGCTACACTTCTTTAGCGAAGAACTGTAGTCCACTGGCTTCAAGAACTATGGATCCACTCCAATGTGCTGAGGTTACCAGCACTTCAATGAGGCAGGGCAGAGTATATTTAATATTCACTCGGGAGATTTACAGTTAAACCCTGCTAAAAGACCACCTCAGAAATGAGACCAGCTCAAAAATAACACCAGACTTGTGGCAATAACGTTTCTCTTTATCGTAAACGTACCATCCGTTTCAGAATTCCGACCACTTGTACATGCTACTGTAGGCAGTCCTGATACCGGGGTTCCATACTACGGCCCAGGCACGCCCCGTGAAGAACAGACTCCACCAAAAAAATAAATTCAGCTCCAAAGAATATAAAGTTTGTTATGGGCCTTTTAAAATGTAAAAGCACCACAAGCTCTACAAGTGAGTACACCGGACTTCTTCGCTGACGGCGCGATGCTTTATTTTACTCCATGGTTTAGAGATAAATGTGTTATGGAATTGCACGCTCGCGAAAGCAAGTACTTTTTTTATATCTGATTGCATATATTTTAATTTAGACTTCAAACATGAACATCTACGGCATTGTAAGCGTCAAGTACACTTGCTCTTAGTCTAGTTTTAAGTAAAATATTGATCGGCAATAACAAATTCCGGGCCGAAAAAAAAGCTATGATTTGCTATATGTATGCAACAATAGGCGCTGATTTTTTATATATTGAGGTACAACACATTTCGTACCTGCAATCTGGTCAAAATGAAAAAACATTGTGCAAATCCATATATGTTAATTGCACAAGCATAAAAGTGCTGTTGAAATATGAAAACGACCAATATTCCTTGAAGCCAAACCCCTAATGGTTAGTAGGAAAGACATGCACCCTTCTTTCTCAGAGCCAGCCAAGGAAGATACTTTGTACAGCCGCCAGAGTGGACAGGTAGGCATGCAGGTGGGCAGAAATGAGCACAGGGAATGTATCTGATAAAAAGTGATTCCCATAATATAACCATCTCTTGAACCACATGACATTCAAGTACCTTTATTTGTTCCCAACAATAATGTTTTGAAAATTATATATATATGTGTGTGTGTGTGTCTGTGTGTGTCTGTGTGTGTGTGTCTGTGTGTCTGTGTGTATCTGTGTGTGTCTGTGTGTGTGTACATGCCTGGCCTTTACAGGATTTTATAGGATTTGATAGTCGTATTAAAGCTGCATTGTGCCTGTTTGATCAAACTGTTTGTAAGTCGTGCTTCTTCTGGTGTGCATTGTGAGCTCAGAGACAAATGTAGGCACAACTAGAAAAGATGATTTGCTGCATAGCAAATCAGTGCGTGTGTCTTCAAAGCATATTGGTATGGCAATGTACAACTATTCCATAACACAGGAGTAGAAGTTGGAATGGCATCTCTATCTATTACAGCTTTGAAGTTATTCAAGATTTAAAATTTCTAATGGTGCTATTTAGCATAATTCAAATTGCTACAACTTTTGTTTTAGATTCATTACATGCGCAATGGTCAGTAACCCCCTACTAGAAGTTAAACTGACATGAACATGAACCAAATCGGATGAAAATAAACCAAGTTATGGCAAGATGAAACTTTCAAAGGGCCAGATGACCTTGACCTTTGCCCTTTTGAGGTCACGTGTTCTTATAAAAATGTGCAGTGTTGCAATACCTACAATTTGAGTCTAACATGATTAGAATTGGATGGAAAATGGCCAAGTTGTGACTGGATGAAACTTTCAAAGGTTCAAATGACCTTGACCTTTGACCTTTAGAGGTCACACATAAATTTTAAAATATGCAGGGTTACAATAGCTACAATATGAGCCCAACATGATCAAAATTAGATAAAAATTGACCAAGTTATGGCTAAGAGAAGGCCACCAAGGAAAGTGGCCTTTAACCTTGAAATGCCCTTTGACCTTGAGATGACTTCTACCTGAAATGAACCTTGACCTCAAAAATGACATTTTGGCTTAAAATTGACCTTTGACCTTGACATGACCTTGACATTTGAGATGACCTTTACCTTGCTATGATCGAACTCCTATACACTCGGGACCACATCTACTATAGTATATAAGATATTGAAGATTTAAAACTTTAATTAGCCCTCATTTGCATAATTTTGAAAAGCATGACCTCTCATTATAAAAAGGCCAGACTTTATCCATAGAAGTATAATTGTGCCAAGTTTGGAGTTTCTACATGTAATACTTTTCAAATGAAATGTCGGACAAATTTGCCGGTAAAGAAAAAAAGAAAGAAGAAAGAAAGAAAGAAAGAAAGAAAGAAAGAAAGAAACTAGGAAAGATGATTTGCTGCATAGCAAATCAGTGTGTGTGTCTTCAAAGCATATTAGTATGGCAATGTACAACTATTCCATAACACAGGAGTAGAAGTTAGAATGGCATCTCTATCTATTATAGCTTTGAAGTTATTCAAGATTTAAAATTTCAAACGCCCCTAATTTGCATAATTTTAAACATCTTCATTTCTGTGTATAAAACGGCCAAACTCCTTGTATGGAGGTACAATCATGCCAAGTTTGGAGTTTCTATGTATTATAATGTCCGAGAAAAGTGTCGGACAAATTTGCTGGTAAAGAAGAAAGAAAGAAAGAAAGAAAGAAACTGGAGAAGATTTTTTTTAATCTGTCCGGTGCCTTCAAAGGTTGTAAATATTATATGCTACAACTTTTGTCCTTTGGTAATTCACATTCCATTAAGCTTATGACTGGATGCAAATTTCAAAGTCCAAATGACCTTGACCTTTGACCTTTACAGGTCACATGTAAATTGCACCGTGTTACAATACCCACAATTTGAGCCGAACATGAACCAAATTGGAGTAAAATTGACCAAGTTATGGCAAAATGAAACTTTCAAAGAGCCAAATGACCTTGACCTTTGCCTTTTTGAGGTTACATGTTCTTATTAAAATGTCCAGTGTAGCAATACCTACAATTTGAGTCCAACATGATGAAAACTGGATGGAGATTGGCCACGTTATGATTGGATGAAACTTTCAAAGGTCCAAGTGACCTTGACCTTTGAACTTTAGAGGTCACATGTACATTTCAAAATGTGCAAGGTTACAATAGCTACAATTTGAGCCCAACATGATGAAAATTAGATAAAAATTGACCAAGTTATGGCTAGAAGAAAGCCAGCACCGAAAGTGGCCTTTGACCTTGAAATGACCTTTGACCTTCAGATGACCTCTACCTGAAGTGAACCTTGACCTCAAAAATGACATTTTGGCTTAAAATTGACCTTTGACCTTGACATGACCTTTGACCTTGACATGACCTTGACATTTGAGATGACCTTTACCTTGCTATGATCGAACTCCTATGCACTCAGAACCACATCTACTATAGTATATAAGATATTGAAGATTTAAAACTTTAATTAACCCTCATTTGCATAATTTTGAAAAGCTTGACCTCTTATTATAAAAAGGCCAGACTTTAGCCATAGAAGTATAATTGTGCCAAGTTTGGAGTTTCTACATATAATACTTTTCAAATGAAATGTCGGACAAATTTGCCGGTAAAGAAAGAAAGAAAGAAATAAAGAATTCCTAGAAAAACAGAAAAGTGTGTGCTGACACACACACTTTAATAAAGAATTCCTAGAAAAACAGTAAAGTGTGCGTTGACACACACACTTTAATAACATGAGGCAAAAACTTTGATAGTGAAGGCGATACATTAATGGGTTTACGAATTAAATGCATAGAAACATACACTGTCTAACTGATTTCTGTCCTATTCTGCCCAGGGCCTCATTAATCAATTGTTCTCCCAATGGTGCTGCGGCCGAGAAGAGTGTGTGAACTAAGGAGAGATCGTAGTTTTCCACCTGGGGATATTTGGCTAGGAAAACAACCAAAGGGGGCGCCACGTGCAATGACGAGACCTTAAAGAATGGAAACAAGAGCAGTGACGATGTAGAAAGCTTGAACATATTCCACAACTTGTCGCAAGTGACACCTTACTTTGATCACATTAAATGCCAAGCATCAACGCTCTTCATCATCCTTTTACGCTAACTTGTTTTAAGATAAACTACACGCTGTATTATTTAAAAAAAATTTAAGGATCAAGTTATACAATAAAATACACTTTTGAATCGCTATTCAGCTGGCAGTATGAACAGTTTATATAAAAAATTATTACCTTAAAGATCTAGGAGGCAGAGTGTGCTGCGTCACGTCCATGACATTAATAGCAGGAATTTGTTATGCACTCTTTATGCATTCTGAATCTATCCCCTGTTCGCCACCACCAACACACAAATACACAAACAAATACATCATTTTCTGCCACTTTTAATTTGATAGGAACATATTATACGAGTCAGGTTACAAAACTTGCCATAGCAGCCTGACCGGCGTCCAAGATCTCCAGTAATATGGTAGAAAAGGGACTGGTTTACATGCATGAACATAAAAAGCAAGGCTGGTCTGAAATAAGTACATACGCTCGGGTACTGTTAACAATAAATATCAAACCCTCTGGTCCTACAAGGGATAAAAATCATACCTTTTGGTCCTGTATGCTTCTGAGAAACGTCTCCGGCTGGAACTTAGGTAATGTGACAATCTTTGAGCCCTGCCGTAAGCCCAGGAGCATGACAACAACCTGACCGTAGATGTGGTAAAATGGCAAGAGTCCCAGGTAAACCTCCTGACCTGGTTCAGCACCCATGATCTGCGGAGAACTGACAGGAGAGACGCAACATCGCAGATTCAGTATCAAATATATTAAGTCAGCTTGAACATAGTGCACTTGGAGAAAAAAAAAGGGAAAAAAATACACTTTTCACGAAACAAGAATCCGCCAGGCGATGGCAAAGTGCAACAGTGTT
Source organism: Hermodice carunculata (assembly GCA_964020975.1). Taxonomy (NCBI): domain Eukaryota; kingdom Metazoa; phylum Annelida; class Polychaeta; order Eunicida; family Amphinomidae; genus Hermodice; species Hermodice carunculata. The sequence goes on from OZ026622.1 coordinate 97,118,933, forward strand.
ATGATCGGTGATCAATTATTACACGCCATTGTGGCTTCAAATTGTCCAGTCTGGTAAATGTATTTTGTGGTAGTTTGTATCAATAAACACTAAAGGTTGACTCGCATTGATTGGGATAGTGCGTAAAGCCTTGTTTAGGTAAAAGATTTTCGGCCCGTGCGTCTCATGAACAACCCCATGACCTAGCTCATTTTAGCTCATTTCGCGAAAACATTGTGTCAATTGCTACTTTTAATCGAGCAAAAGCATATAAAATATAGTTCACGAGAGAAACATTTTATTCAATCGATTCTTAATTTCCCGATATAAATAAGCATAGAATGAGAAGCTTATTGTTAACAATTAACTGTAAAGGATGAAAAGATCATGGCTATACGCACAGCACAAAAAATTATGTCACTAAACTACCGAATATGCCAGGAATTAATGAAAGCAGTGATGCGGCTCTAGGTCTCCGGTTCCAGCATTTAAATAACTAGCGGTTCCCAGTGACAATGTTAAATGTGCAAATGTGGAAAGTGGAATTACAAATTGCGCCGGCTGACGTTGTTTGATTTTTGATACAGACAACGGTTTATTGATTTCAAGGCAGCATGAGGCACTACTTCAGTTAATAAATAAACTTCATTGTCATTGTTTCGATGAGCGTGTGAGGAAAACTTTATGGCTGGTATTTTGGATGAAGCGCAATAGCGCTTCATTCCAATAATACCAGCCATAAAGTTTTCCTCACACGCTCATGAAAACAATGACAATGAAGTTTATTTATTATATTTACATTTTTTCCTATTTTTTCGATTTTTGATAATAATTACAAGTGATGCACGATCGCCAAAGAACGTTTTTTCCACATAAATTGCCTTGGTTTAAGGGGGGTGTGATCAATAGAAAGATTCGCGCTAACCACGCCCCCGTTACCTGGCAACCAGTCTATCCCAAAAGCAACAAACAGGAAAGAAAAATAGTCCCTTTGTAAATGTTCATTTATTTGAACAGATAGCTTTACAAAATACAAGATTCGTTCACATTAGGGAAAAAGTATACAAGTAAGTTATTTTTTGGGATAAAATACCCAGAATAACACAGGAGGGCGCACAGGATTTATGAATGAAAAGAAAAGTAGTGCCCAATGTACTGGCGTATAAAATTGTGAAGGGGCTGCATAGCTGGCGCGTGCAGACTCGCGTGTAGACGATGTCTTCATGAGATGGTGAGGATAGCAACAGTTCCTATTCTTTCAATGTTAAACAATAAAGGGAATGTAAATATTAGAAGATGAACGCAACCGAGATATTGGAGGGACCGGAAGCACAAGTTGAAAGTTAACGGGTTCAGGGGCATATTCCCGGCAACGTGTTTGTAGGGTCATATCATGTTGACAAAAGTGGTGCCGCATCAATGGATATATCAGTGCGCAATGTGATTCACCGTTGCTTTTTATGACCTAGCGTTCATCATGGAATGACGCGCAGAAAAAGTCAGATCTCCCTAATGTTAAACTTGGGACCGAATGTAAATATAAGGATCATATTGGACAATTACATTATCAAAAATGAAGTAACTTCGTATTCACTGGCAGCTACTGTAATTTTTTTCACTGAACTTTCTATTTCAATGAAGTACTATTCTAGTTATTCTAAAATACCTCCCCCCCCCCCCATTAGAAGATGTCTATCCTGGATGCCCATTTTACGTGGGTTTTACAGACTTAATGTCAAATCAACCTTTACTTTACTAATCTACAATGCAGTACAGCCTAGTTTGGCGCGTGTGTGTGGTACTTACTTTAATTGCTGCACATTAGAAATGATGTTGTGGTGCGTGAGCATGACAGACTTCGGCAGTCCCGTGGTTCCACTGGAGAAAGGCAGTGCGGCCAAATCGTTTTTGGGGTCCAGGTCCAGGTTCTCCGGAAAGGAACTGCCATCATCTTCGAGAAGACGAGAAAGGGGGCGATAACCATCCGCGTTTCCAATTGTAATCACCTCCTGTCAGTCAATTATATCAGCAAAAATTAAAATATATTTGATTGGATCCGTAGCTTATGACGATAAGTACACTTTAGGACGCAGTCATTCATAGCATTCATTAAAAATATGTGTCATACATGAAACACCCGCTCTATGCCTTGGGTCTTTTTTCTTTTTTTCTTTTAATACCCTGCCACCGCTTGCCCAGTGCACAGGGGCAACCAGCAGAATGGTTGTCCTCATATTCTGATAGACACGTACCCATAGAAATTGACCATTAAAGTCACTGTCTACCGAAAATACCCTCATCATATCCTGGTAGATACGAACCCATAGAAACTGAACTCCAAAGTCAAGGTCTGCCGAAAATACCCTAATTAGTATTTTCGGGAGACAGTGATTTTGCTTGTCAGTTTCTATGGGTTCGTATACATCTACTAGTATATAAGGATAACCATTCCGCTGATTGTCATCGGGCCCGGCGTGTTGCAATTCCAAAAAGACACTATCTGAAACCTGATTGGCTCACAGCCTTGCATTCAGTGAGTAAGCGGAATCATGTTCTCCCAGAATCTCGAAACTTTTGAGCGTACGGTAGAACTTCACACTCACAGTAAACCAGCTTGGATTATTTCCCCAGGCCTTTAAAAAAAAGGTTAACGTGATGTCATATGTTTCAAATGGAGACGAGTGAGAGCATGAAAATATATAGACATCTGCCCACAACTTCTAGGCATTCATCGTTCGGTACGACCGATGTGAATGAGTGACAAACCCTCGAGGACAATGCATTGTAACATTCAGCTGCGTAGGGTTATTACAATACATGGAAAGCAATTGGATAGGGTAGGGGATTCACCAACGACCACGGTTAAAGCACGTGATATATGGATACCGTACAGATAAAAAGATATATTATTTATACATGTATGCTGACATTACCTTAATGGTATCGTTTTTCTGTAGGGCTCTCTTCGCCACGGGAAGCAGTTCAGGTGTGGTGATTAATAATTTTGAGCCGATGAAGCTGATGCTGTGATGCAGGTCATCTGTAACAAAAAAACTTTAGCCAAATCACTCTACTTAGAGACCTGCTGGATGAGCGGAACGCTTGCAGTTTCTTTATTTGCAAGGCTGCACGTGCAGTAAACATTCCGAAGCTGCAACAACAGACGAACTACTGAACAAGACAATAGCCGTTAAACAGACAAAAAACGCCACCAACACAGTTTCCGTTTAAAAAGTGCGTATGGTAGCTTGTAGATGATTCCCTTGTTCTAGATCTGTTCAAACACTGTCTGATCTATTTCAATTATTATGGCTAGGCCTACAGAGTTCATGCCCTTTCAAAAAATTCGTGATCCTGTCACATATAAATGTCATTATTCAACTACTATTGCAAGTATGTAGACATATTATACATCAATGAACTCAAAATAAGTGTAGATTAATTTTGTAGGTAACTTAGTCATGTGCAGTGAACAGTAAAGCCAAAGGAGGAGGAGAAACTCAGAATGGTGGTGCTTTTTCCAGTAAAGCCTTACATGGGCAAATTTTACCTAAGTTTTTTAGTTCTTTTAGAATTTAATATAAAGTGATCTAGTCAAGTTAAATTATCGTAATTGGTATTGCTGAAAAAGTTATGTTTCTTGTCTTTCTGCCAATGCCTACAAATAAGATAAATAATAAAATGTGTAACACTAGAAGGTACTTTTTTAAACAAAGGTGTTTTAGGATGTGTAATGGTGCACTTTTTGGATACATGTCACTCCCCTCAAATATTATACTTCCAGATAGTAATGGGGTTCATTGAAGTGCACATGTAATGAAATTTATTGAGCAAAAGTTTGTTTTCCTCTACCTTCAGTTTGTGTTGCAGCATAGCAGAAAAACATGCGTGAGAAGAAATGTCAACATTTCGAAAATTAGTACATTTTTTAAGAGTATGTCATATTTAAGTGGTTTTAATGTAGTGGAACTGAAAGAAATTTCATGTTTTTTTCTCTCATATGACATGCACATGTGTTGTATTTTCATTTGATATATGATACTTGGTGGTTATACCTAAAGTGGCCACTCCACAATAGATTTTCACGTGTGAGAAAGAATGTCAACAGCACAGGCGTTCTTGCTAATTATACAGAAACCTGGTATGAGCCCATGCTATATGTCTAGATACATGCCATTTGCCCACACAACTGATGTAAACTCATAAGTGCTGCCCCCTAGTGGACACAGTGAATCTCAATGTGGCCCTGTCTTGCCTTTTGTCCTCATATGAGGTTTGTGTGGCCTTGTCTCAATGTTATTGGCATCATGCCTTGCTGTTAGTCGAGCTGAAGAGTGCCTATCACTTTGAATGCAAATTTCAAGTGTGGATGTAGGACAATCGTTTTGAAAGTGAGTCAACTGTTTGTGTCGCTGTGCACAACAAAGTCAAATTCAAATTCCCTGCCAGCTGTGTTTTGAGTATACCTTGGCTTAAGGTCTACATATACACTTAGAACTATTTCTTGTATATTGTCCAAACTATGGATTGCACAAAGAGTGGAGCAGAACTCCCGAGGTTATCAAAATTAAAATAACAACAAAAAGAAGAAGAAAGAAGAAAGAGAATGAGGGAGCAGCAAAAGATAAGATACAGGGAGAAATGAGGAGAAATTCTAAAACAACGCAGAGAAAGTGGTAACAGTGTGGCCAAAACAAATGCAAGAACCAGAGCCTTTGAAAGACAGCAGAATAAAATAAGAAAAAGGCGTGAGGGTCAGAAAGAGTATAAGAGAAGAAGTTGTGCAAAAAAAATGAGAAGAGATTAAATCAAATGAGAGTAAAGAGGTACAGAGGCAAAGATGCTTTAGGTCAGACCACTGCAGAAGCAGAATTGGTTGGTGTTCAACCAGGAAAAAACGTACTGCAGTACATCATATGAGGAGAAAAACTTCTGAGGCATTAGGTAAAGGTAGTCCAGGAAAAATTGCATATGCTACTGAAGGGTATTTACAAAACACTCCTTCAGTTATAGGAACACAGCAGAAAATTTTAATAAATTGAGTTGCAAAACTGAAACTACTTACTTTTTTTTGTGAAACACAGTAATAATGTATACTGGGTCCAAAAAGTCAGAGAGCAGTCCTAACAATGTAATGTCTATTGAAAGTGCATCTCTTGAATTTTTCTACGTTCTATTCTTCCCGTCTCTATATCTTCAGTTGCTGATATGCAAGTTCTTCCATGAAACCCATTAAGGACCAAAATATGAAATGTAAAACTAAAATGGGCTGACTATTTGGACACAGTATAGCAACATTATTTGAGTATTTCAGGGTCTATCTTTGTGATATTTACATTCTCCTCAATCGAAAATACAGAAAATTACAGCTATATAGAAGGCATACGAAAGGCTCAATATCTGTTAAACCAGTGCACTAATGCTCATAATATTTCAGGAAAGCATATACTACAAGTTAATCTGTCAAATAACACCACTCATTTCGCTCTCCTATGAAATTCATTTTTTGACCCTATGTGACGCCAAAAGGCACAACCTCAGTAGGCTCGTCCCTGTAGTTAACTACCTTTCGTCATTTTTCCATCATTTGTTCGCTCGTTCATTCACTATCAGTCACTTATTCACTCGTTCTTTCCTTCCTTCTTCATTGATGATATGTACGACACACTTACCTGACGTGTAGACGGGGTTGACGGCACTGACAATACCACCAATGGCTGAGATCGCCAGAAATACCACGGCATACTCTGGGCAGTTAGGACTGAAGACCGTCGCAACGTCACCGGGTTGGAAGCCAAGTTTGCGCAGAGCACTGCCTACCCGTGTGATATTTGTGAGTAGTTGCCCGTACGTGAACGTCTGCCCCGTCTCCCCGTTCACCTACAGCAAGAATTAAAAAAAAAAAAAAAAACTAAGAAAGATGACTTACTGCATAGCAAATCAGTGTGTGTGTGTGTCTTCAAAGCATATTGGTATGACAATGTACAACTATTCCATAACACAGGAGTAGAAGTTGGAATGGCATCTTTATCTGTTATAGCTTTGAAGTTATTCAAGATTTAAAATTCATAATGATGCTATTTACCATAATTTAAATTGCTACAACTTTTATTTTTGGACGTGGCTACCGTACCGGGTCCGGTTTTGTCCTCAACGCGACAACAGGACCAGTCCCAGCATTATAGCCATTACGTAGAGGACTGTCCATATCGCAGGGTCCGGCACTGGAGCCAGTGCAGAAAGAACTGTCTTTATAACCACGCTAACTGAGATACACGAGTAGGCTACCGGTAGGTTGCAGGCCTATATAGAGTGCAGTCTTTTTTCATAACATAGCTGTCAAGTCGCCCGTTTTCACTGGGAGTCTCCCGGCAGGGAGACTCAAAAAATTCTTGAAATGGCAGCGATTTTGACGGAAAATTGACTATTTTCTTCAATTTCATGCACTTTTTATTTGTCCGCTTGTATTGTTTCATCTTGTCAATGAGAGCCTGTAATGAGGCAAAACGCTCTCCCACACTAAACGATGCATTTACTAGGTCCACCATGTTGCAAAAACTGACCTTCCCGGGAGGGAAACGAGAATATCGCGAAATTTTGTAACGTCATTCCAAGTGCTGCCGATACTGCAGCCGATTAACAATATTAGGTACCGGACCCGACACTGTGGACACTCAGTTTATTTTTAATTCATTAGCTGCGCAATGGTCAACAACCCCTAGTAGAAGTTAGAATGACATCTCTGTCTATTATAGTGTTGAAGATGTTCAAGATTGAAAATTTCGAATACTGCTAATTAGCATAATTTAAATTGCTACAACTTTTGCTTTAGATTCATTACATGCAAAATGGTCGATAACCCCTTAGTAGAAGTTAAAATGACACCTCTGTCTATAATAGTTTTGAGGATATTTAAGTTTTAAAATTTCCAATGCTACTAATTAGCATAATTTAAATTGCTACAACTTTTGTTTTAAATTCATTAGATGTGCACTGGTCAATAACTCCCTAATAGAATTTGGAATGACATCTCTATCTATTATACTTTTGACGATATTCAAGATTGAAAATTTCAAATGCCCCTAATTTGCACAATTTTAAACATCTTTATTCCTCTGTATAAAACGGTCAAACTCCTTGTGTGGAGGTACAACCATGCCAAGTTTGGAGTTTCTATGTGTAATATTGTCCGAAAAAAGTGTCGGACAAATTTGCTGGTAAAGAAGGAAGAAAGAAAGAAAGAAAGAAAGAGAGAGAGAGAGAGAGAGAGAGAGAGAGAGAGAAGGAAAGAAAGAAAAAATGAAAGAAAAAGAAAAATTAAGAAAGTAAGAAAGAGAGAAAGAAAGAAGAAAAGAAAGAAAGAAAAAGAAAAAGAAAGAACTAGAAAAGATGATTTGCTGCATAGCAAATCAGTGTGTGTGTCTTGAAAGCATATTAGTATGGCAATGTACAACTATTCCATAACACAGGAGTAGAAGTTATGGATAGAAGAAAGCCACCATCAAAAGTGGCCTTCGACCTTGCAATGACCTTTGACCTTGAGATGACCTCTACTTGAAGTGAACCTTGACCTCATTTTGGCTTAAAATTGACCTTTGACCTTGACATGACCTTTGACCTTGACATGACCTTGACATTTGAGATGACCTTCACCTTGCTATGATCGAACTTTTATACACTCAGAACCACATCTACTATAGTATATAAGATATTGAACATTTAAAACTTTAATTAGCCCTCATTTACATAATTTTGAAAAGCATGACCTCTCATTATAAAAAGGCCAGACTTTATCCATAGAAGTATAATTGTGTCAAGTTTCGAGTTTCTACGTGTAATACTTTTCAAATGAAATGTCGGACAAATTTGCCTGTAAAGAAAGAAAGAAGGAAAGTAAGAAGAAAGAAAGAAAGAAAGAAAGAAAGAAAGAAAGAAAGAAAGAAAGAAAGAAAGAAAGAAAGAAAGAAAGAAAGAATTCCAGGAAAAACAGAAAAGTGTGTGTTGACACACACACTTCAAAAAGGCATGTTTTGTATTTCAGCTTCCTCTTAAGTTTCACTGGAATAATGAATGACATGTCTTGGGATTGTATTAACAGTGGTCTCCACATTTGCCACAACATTGATAACATTGCCATTTATTTTCCACTGCCCTCCACATTTTGCTGGTCTCAACTGCATGAATGGTGTGCGGCTTGCAACAAGTCTCTTTTCCAGTTCTGTCATCCCTGTTAATACAGGGGGTAACTTCAGAAACGACATTCCATTCGCAACTGCAAATGTGGGCACCTCCTTTGAGAGACCACAGTTGTCAGGTCTTTCTGTAGTACTTTTTATGTTATTTATACCTCCTTTGAGGGACCACCTGCTTTATGTGACCACCTTTTGGATGGCACTAGGGACGGTCTCTCAAAGGAGGGACTACTGCATTTGCATAATGAGAATGATTGTATTAGTGCAATATCCAATCGCACGAAAATTGCTGCTAATTAAACATGCTGATCCCCACGCAAGCATCCAGTCACATTATCTTGAAAAATCAATGTGAAAGTACTGTTATCAAATTGCAGTTGACGTGGAACTTCAGACGGAAACCAAAAATGTACATTCTTGCCACTGGCAACACAGATATTATTTTCGAAACTTTAAGTCAAACCGAGAAAACCAATATACTTCTTTTCGGTACCTTATCTGCTACATTCCTCAGTAACTGTTCTTTGATGGACGCGTCAGGTCAATACATAATGAGCACTTTAAGATTCAAAAAGTTCTTAAGGGGAGACGACACTGATAAAACTGGTTAGTCACATTGTATTTATATATTGTAGACCATGAAATTATGTCATAAGTGTGCTTTTGCATATGTCAGCTAATTAGTCCCTTACATTACAAATAGTATAAGCACGCTGTAGGTGGCTGACAATGACAAGGCGGGGAAAGAACACCGGGCTGTAGGGCGCAATGGTGGCTCCACAGTGGCAGTGTGGGCATGCCGCCATCGTGCTTCGGCCGCGCCAAACAGTAACCCTGGTTCTTTAGTCGGACTAGTACCTCCCCGTCAGTCGTCATCTGTGGGGTGTTTACATTAGTGTCCATTGTATAAATACATACACCCACATATGTTCAATTATCTGTCGTTTATCAATTTTTTCTGTCCTATGTGTCCGACACTCCAGTACTATGGCAGTTTGCGATCTTGTATTATATTGTGATCCCATGTGTTACGTATAACTGTGTATTTTGTCATTTCCTGTAGTATCTTATTGTCTTTTACTCTTTTTTCTCTTTACATAACTCTATGTCCGGTTATATTTGTATATATTTTGTATTTACACGAGGAGAAGAATTTGTATTAACCTTTGGCTACTTTTCTAATCCTCTTTAAAGAAATAAAGTATATCAACCAAAAAAACTTTACCTCACCTGATCACTATAGTGCACAGTGTCTTCACAAGGTCATCACTGATGGAGGGCAATGTGTTGGAAGTTAAAACAAACAATACTTGTGGTTCAAGAACTGTGACAGCATATGTTTTTGTGCAAGTCATCCATTACAGCCTAACAGTTACATTGTACTCTGATGGGCAGGCCCTATAAACCTAAGACATCAAAGCATTTGTTCTTTTTAAACACACCTTTGCACACAAAGTCGACTGCTTTTGTTGATTTAGGTTGAGGATTGCTATGCAGGCAAGTTTCATCCTCCCTTAACCCAGGACAACAAAGTGGACCCATCTACAAGCATGTACATATACAAAAATAGATGGAGAGTGAGGGAAAATGAAGAAACAACCATGATTTTAAACATTCACATTTGTATTGCCGGCATAGCCGTCTCACTTCTAGTACACCAACTGAGGCTAAAAAGCAGAAACCAAATTCAGTAATGTGGCTCTGTGACCTTGGGAATTGACTCAAGGTCACCCATTTCAGAACTTGATGTGGCTCTGCTACTGTTTATATGACTCGTCATTCTGGGTAGCTCCCATGATAGCGACATGACAGTGTCTTAATGAGAGTATCCTAAGCGATATTAATATTAATGATTTTGTATATTGGTGATTTTTTTCGGATTGGCTGAAAACGATATTTTAACTATCTTTGAATCAACAACACAAAAAAAAAACCCAGACATGTCAAACCAACTTGCTTTGGATCGATCCCTCACTGTGTGCTTCATTATAAATTTTCTGTTGCTGAGAGCCTGTAGCATTTATGAAATAATTAAAGAAACACCAAAATAATGTAACAACATGCCCCTGCCTGTGGGGCTACATTGTTACCCTATATCAATGTCTTTATTATTTTAACAATAATTATGGCAAAAGTGCCAAGACTACACAAATATATTGGATTCTACAATTTGGGATATTGTAAGCAAAACATTAACTCTCAGATTGTACGTAAAAATACCAAGTCTCATAAATGGCAAAATTATTGTAAATCGGGGTAACACTATGTAGAGTTTAGTCTGCAATGATTTTGACAAACTTTATGGTAAAAAGATGGTAAGTATGTCTGCAAGCATGCATGTACATACATACATACATACATACATACATACATACATACATACATACATACATACATACATACATACATTCAACCTTATCAACATTTTTACATTACTTTTACACAGGGTATGCAGGGGGGTTAGGGTGGGGGAAGTCAAGACCAATGTACGTTTTCACTGACTTTTGAAAAACTTGATAATTTTTTTATTGTCAAAACAACATTTTTGCAGGCTGTCAGGCCCACCTCTACATTCAATAGAATACTAGAGTGGTAGTTTGGGCCACACAAATGCAAATTTAAGAAACTGCAATTCTTGTAAAAGCTCCACAATGTACATCATTGTATGTGGTGTGGTGAGAGCTATTATGATATTTAATAGGCCAAAACAAACAAAAAGATGTTGTTTTTTCATAAATTTAAAAAATAGGGTTTGTGCAGCTTTAGCACTCATACATTTGTTTGAGATCCTTTCCGTAGCAACAAAGAGATACATTTTGTCATGCAAGGAAAACCAGGCTCAGTCACATTCTATGTAACAAAACTATGGACTCTGCATTTATGGTCAGTATTTCTGGCAAGTGAAACTAAAAGTAGTAAGCTTAAAGCTTATTTGCCATGTAAATAGTCTGAATATATTCTTGTACAAGGGGGGAAGTAGAGGCACATTGTGTTGAATATAAAATAAAATCATCTGTTATATATTGAGACAAACTGATACAGACGAATCGTGTATTATATATGATATGAAGTCAGATTCACACCTTGGAAGTATTTTATGGAACAATCATCAGTCAATACTATTTTATGTAAAAAAGCTCATAATAACTATGCAAACAAACCCTATTAAGGGAAATGCATGTGAGGCTACAAAATAGTTCTGCCCACAGCTGACTGCCTGGATATCCGGATTTTACATGTAGTTAGGCAGGGTCCACTGAATATGCAAGCATGTCTCATAGTGCGCTGAAACGAGGCCGGTGGAATGATGTGATGCAGGTGGAGAGGTAGACAACTCCCATGGGATCACTGCCTCAGCACTGGACAAGGATGTTTGCACAGCTCGGTGTGTGTGTGTGTGTGTGTGCGTGGGTTGGGGGGAGGGATTAGCGTGGACTTACAAAATTCAACTAGAAAAGATTTGCCTCACAGCAAATCTGTCCAGATGCCTTCAAAATGAGAACAGTTTAAAATGCTGCACTTTGTCATTGTTTAACATAATCTATATTTATGTCTGGGTGCCAACCCAGACATATTTTTTTGGCAAAGTTTTCTTTCTTTCTTTCTTCTTCCTCGTCCTCTTCCTCTTCCTCTTCCTGCCGCCATATTTGTCCGGAGCTTTTCTCTGACACTGTGCAAGCTGCACTGTTTCAACTTGGCATGGTAAAACACCTAGTAGAGAAGTTGTCCTTCTGAATTGGAATAGTCATGATGTTCAAAATTATGCTAATCACGGGCAATTAAACTTTTAAAAGCTCCATATCTTCAAAACTATTATAGATAGATACAAATTTCAAAGTTCAGCATATAGGTTTGTGACATCTGTCAATCTAATGCACAGTAAACAAAAGTTGTTAAGTTGTGAATTATGCTAATTAAGGCACTTTGAAAATTTAAATCTTGAATATCTTCAAAACTATAGTAGATAGAGATGCCATTCGAAATTAAATATAGAGGTTTGTGATAGAGGTGCATCCAATGAACCATGAACCAAACTTGTAGGATTTGAACTTATGCATACTAGATGATTACCTAAAATTTAAATCTTGAATATCTTCAAAAGCATTATCAATAAAGATGTGATTTTAACTTCGGCATATAGCTTTCTGCCACAGGCCCATCCAATGAACCATGAAACAAAATTGTAGGATTTGAATTTATGCAAATAAGGTGAATACACATAATTTAAATCTTGAATATCTTCAAAATTATTATAGATAGAGATGCCATTCCAACTTCAATACATAGGTTTGTGCTATAGGCGCATCCAATGAACCATGAGCCAAAGTTGTAACATTTAAATTTATGCCAATTAGGAGAATGCTCACCTTGAGTGACCTTGACAGGTCAAAGCAAGGACACACAGCATTAGAATCTCTGCATATGGAAAACGGTGCACTTTGTGGCCATAGTTACTTTTGAACATGAGTAGGAAATGACAAATAAGCTTTCATAGTTTTTTTTCTTTTTTCTTTTTTTTTTTTTGATCTATGTGACCTAAAAAGGTCAAAGCTAAACATGGCTGCCCATATCATTCTGCAACACCTTTCATCACCTTTGCCATACTGTTAACATGCCATTACACATTTGGAGCTTCTGTCACAGCTGCATACATTGCATCGCAGTTTCTCCAGGCACCCAGACTGATTTGCTAAAAAACAAATCAAATTTTCTAGTTTGTGTCTTATCCTAACTTTTATAAATTAAAATGCTACAACTTTGGTTTTTGCTTCATTGGATGCGGCCATGTCAGAGACTTAGAAAGTGAAGTTTGAATCAAACTACTATCTAACGTAGTTTTGAAGTTATTGAACATTTTAAACTTGTGTATTTGCCTAATTTGCATAAATCAAAATCCTACAACTTTGGTTTACGGTTCATTGGATGGAGTCATTTCACAAACCCAATTAAAGTAGTAATGGCACCTTTATGTAAAACAGTTTTGAAGCTATTCAAGAATTACTTTTTCTTCATATTCAACTAATTTGTGTAAATTAAAATCCTCCAACTTCGGTTCATGGTTCATTGGATGCGGCTTTGCCACACATGTATAAATTAAAGTTGAAATGACATCTCTATGTATAAAAGTTGGGAGATACTGGACTTTTAAATTTTCCAATGCTCCTTATTTGCATAATTTGAAATTTTACAACTTATATACTGTCCATTATACTGGCAGGCGGTACCGTCACATACCTATATGTGCATATTGAAAATTAGAGTCCATCAGCGATATTTTGGAAGATATGGAGGTTTTAAAATTTTACTTCCTCCTAATTTGCATAATTTTAAACATCATGATTATTCCAATTGAGATGCACAATTTCACTGACTAGGTCACTCACCATGGCAAGTTTGTAGATTTTTGGGAAAATAGTGTCTGAGAAAAACTCAAGACCAACTTGGGTCTTAAAGAGAAAGAAAGATAGAAAGAAAGAAAGAAAGAAAGAAAGAAAGAAAGAAAGAAAGAAAGAAAGAAAGAAAGAACGAAAAAAAGAACTCCTCAGAGGGTCAGCCCTCCTGGGCAGTATGGATGAGTATATGTGCATGTACATATACATTATTCATACATGCAGATATACATGTTGAGGGTATACATATTAGATTTCCAGGGGACGTGTATACATGCAATACAAAACTGTCTTTGTTCCTTTATTACACAAATGAATTTTAACAGATGCTGTCACTAAACTACATGTACATGTACCTGTGAACTGACTAAAGCACTATACTGTCTCAGTACTGGATATGAAGAACAGGCTTCATCTCACTGGTTACAAGAAAACAAATGAAAGTGTCCACACTGAGATAACACAAATCCACGCATTGTTTCAAAATTCACAAAGTTGTGAAACAGTCATTGAGGACTGGAATACCATATTTTGATGAGTCCAGCTAGCTCCGCAGAAAGAATATTTTTGACAGAGGGTACATTCAGGCTTGTTCTGCCTGGAAGTCCAATGCCCATGCTCCCTTGGGACTGATAAGCACAGCAGACTCATAGCCTCAGGCAAAAAAAGGGGACCAGCTAGGACACCAGCCTCAGCCATGGTGCATTGACAGCTCTGTCTAGCACTAGTGGGAACTATAGCCTGTCTGATACATATTGCAGCATGGAGCAGGTCAGTTCTTGCATGAACAGAAAGAGATTCTCTGTAACTTACTATGAACCTCACTACACAGTTGTTGGAAGTCCCAACCCCCATCCCATTTGCTACAAGAACCAAACCTTCCAAACTATGCACCTAACATGCATGGATAGAAAGCTGCCTATATGAGACTCTTTGTCTCCATGGCAACACAGGACAGTGTGGTAGATATAAAAGCAGATAGCCACAGAAATGTTATCACATGTAACAAAAAATGCACAAAACCATTCATAAAACATCTACAAACCACTGCAGCATCACCATTTGAACAAACGTGATTGACATCCACCCACAGCACATGCCCACTAAGTTTAAAGTGATTCTGCCCAGCGGATTCAAAGAAGTTGAAAATGTGAATTGTTGACGCCATGGAACGCAGACTTAACACAGAACCCCATACTATTAGCTGAGCTACCTGACAGGTCAGCCAAGAAAAAACATTGGGTACATGTATCTCAGGTACAGGCCTGCCCATTAGTGTACCATGTAACTGTTAGGCTGTAATGGATGATTGCATATATACATGTGCTATCATAGTTCTGGACCACAAGTATTATTTGTTTTAACATTCAACACATTGCTGTACATCAGTGCTAAGCTTGTCCACGTGCTGTCTACTATAGTGGCCAGGTGATGTTATTATATAAAGTTTGTGGGTCCAACATACATGAGTAGGAATATATGTAGATATGTATGTATAGCCAGATATATCATGGTCTGGACCCTGAGTTGACTTTGAAAAGGAGGACAGAAAATGTTGCTCAGTAGGATAGTACAAACATAGAACATACTGTTTTGTGACACTTTGTGGATATCCTAGCTCCTACATCTTACAAGGTCATGCTATAATGCGGACTGCAGAATAGGGTAATGACTACTAGGAAGTGGTTCTGGGCAAAAAGACAGAAACAGAATGTGATCGTGTTACTTGTCCAAAGTCCAACAAGTATATCATGTTACGTGTGTTAATTACCCTACCCCCAAAACATCTTACCAGATCTTATAATAGTCTTCCAACCCCCAGGCCTTTCTCTTATGCTAATGAGCCATCTACCAAATGTCTTTCTAGGTCTGAATATATTCTTATCTTTTCATTATGCTAATGAACTAGCCATGGAAAATCTTACCTGGTCTGAAAATTGACTGGCTGACTCTTCTCCTTTCGCTCATGGTCATAGCAAGACTTGAATTTCCTCTTACTGGGTCTTACCCACTTTCTTTTTCTGACTGGGCAGGAAAAAGATCTTCGACCATCTTAAGAGCCTAATTAAGATACCATAAGACGAAAGTCAGGAAAAAAGTTTGCGTTAAGATTTTTTTTTGGCTCTGAGTGTTATGTATGTGTGTGTATGTATGTATGTATGTATGGACATATCTATCTATCTATCTATCTATCTACCTATTATCTATCTGTCTGTCTGTCTATCTATCACTCAGGTAAAAACATCCATTTCATTTACCATTCTGTCATTTTGTAATATTTTTGCCTAGGTGTAACTCGACTGGGACTGTTGGTTTTGACTCTATCTGATCTTTCTGTCGTGAATTAAAACTTTCATTTTCTATAATTTGTATTATACACCTCCCTCTGACGGTCAATAATAAAGAACAAAATTATATTTAGCGTTTGTTTTCTTTCCTAACTTTGCAACATACTTATTAGTAACGGAAAGAATTGTCTACTTGTCTGACACAGAGACGCACAATGTTTTTAAGGAGATTTGTCCAGTGTGTTGTGGTTATTCAAGACAAACTGGACAAATACAAAGTGACTATGTACCTTAACAGATGACGCTACAATCAAACTTTGAATTCAAATTTAGAACAGCTAAATTTTGCTTATATCTCATAGGAAGACATGTGCAAAATATGCGCCTTCATTACACACTTCAGGTGACGACTGAAGGGGAAACACTAGTCCGGCATTTTCTCGTCTGCCAAACAAGTGCATCAAGCACGTAAAGTAAAGGCCTACTCAGCAGGCAAACGACACATAAATGCTTTCCATCTCTCTGTATATTATTACCGGTAACACCAAACTCTCTCTCTCTCTCTCTCTCTCTCTCTCTCTCTCTCTCTCTCTCTCTCTCTCTCTCTCTCTCTCTCTCTCTCTCTCTCTCTCTCTCTCTCTCTCTCTCTCTCTCTCTCTCTCTCTCTCTCTCTCTCTCTCTCTCTCTCTCTCTCTCTCTCTCTCTCTCTCTCTCTCTCTCTCTCTCTCTCTCTCTCTCTCTCTCTCTCTCTCGCTATTTAATATTTTTATCAATGATCTTTTGGTTCAGTGGGGTACACGTACCAAAGGAGGATATATTGTGCCGATACATGCAATTCTTTCGCGTTTCCTGATGATATTTCACTTTTTTGTGCCACGATGCCAGATTTACAAGGTCTTATTGATATGTGTGTAGAATACTTGTCTGGAGATTTAGATTCGGTTTAAAGAAGCCGAAAGTTATGATTGTAGAGAAAAATTCCTTTTGTAATATATTATACACATACTTATTTAATAATTGAATTACCCAATAGCCACATGCGTGGCTAATCAATGGGGTTCTCCAGACATATACAAACGTACAGAATAAATAAAAAACACACAGAACAATACACCGAATACTGTTTCCAAGCAGACTTTAAAACAAATGGTACCATACATCAGGTACAAGGAGATAGTTCGTAGCTATAGGTAGGTCGTCAATGCCAGATGGCAGGAAAGATTCGAGATAGCAGTCAGTTCTACACTTGATTTATCTGAATTGAACGGAATGTCGGAGTTGGGGGGGGGGGGCCGCAGGGGTTGTGTGTGTTTATGCGCAGTTTGGAATCAAAATGTAAAGGTAAGAGGCGGTAGTTTATTTAGTAGTTTATAGTTTATTTAGTAATTTATACAAAAGAACTAGTTTTGTGACTTTTCTGCTAGTGTATAGCGACTCCCAGCCTATTTTTAGCGAGTAGTCGGCCACCTGATGTGAATTTCATAGCACCGGTACAGATTCTGGCTGTATCATACTGAATTCCTTCCAAACGATCAGAAAGCTCTAGACCACAATTATCTACAAGAGGACTGTCTGAACAGCCCATGTTCAGCTGATCTACAGATTCTTCACACTTGAATTTCTAAGGACTTAATATAGGGTCAAGGGCACCCATGTACTGAATAAGTCTAATCTTTATGGAAGAACATTAACACGTACAACATCAAGGTACCAGTTCACGTAGTTCTCAGGTTATAGTGAAGAGTAAAATTGATGTGTTGTGACCTTCATAGGGAAACTAACATGTGCAACGTCAACGGCAAATTTCATGCCAGTTGACTTGCAACTTGGGGAATGAGGTCAAGGTCGCTCATGCACTGTCTGAGTGTGGCCCTCAAAGAGAATCATGTACGACATCAAAGTACAGGCTGAAATAGTTCAAGTTATCATCAGTGGAGTTATAAAAGTCATAAAAAAACCAAAAATCACTGAAGTGTGACCATTTGATGAAGCCTTGTAGAGGCCTACCCAAGGTATATCCCCACCAAGTTTGAAGAAGCGGTTTTGGAAGAGAAATCAAAAAGGTTACAAACTGTTGCACGCCCCATAGATTAACATAGTAATCAATAGGAATGAGTACGTTGACCGATAAGTAGCCACACTGAAAAATTCGTCAAAAGTCAGGACTCTACAGTAATGCCACATGTACAGCTTCATTGATCCTTCCACAAGGAACATTTCACCAAGCTCCAGCATGATCTGAGCTACACTTTTTGAGTAGATGCTGAAAATAGCAAAATTAGACCCAAAAAAATCAATAAAAAGGGGGAGAAAAAAAATGCAGCGCCACCTTTTCAACAAATTAACATATAAGGATCCCCAAAAGTGTCCCCATGCAATCTTGAACCAATTGGCCATCCTGTTTGGCAGAATTTTTTTAACATTTGCCCCCCCCCCCCAAAAAAAAAAACAAATCATTAAAATACATAAATCACTGGAGCAGGACCACTTGCCAAAATAGGTAGCGCTTATCAAAAGGACATCCCTACCAAGGTTGACACAAATCCGGCCAAAATTATTATGTCTGGGTGCCAACAGACATACTGTTTTCCCGGATATTCTTTATTTCCTTCTTTCTTCTTTCATTCTTAATTTCTTCCTTTTACTTTCTTTCTTGCGTTCTTTCTTTTTTTGCTAGAAAATTTGTCGGCCCTTTTCTATAAGACTATCATAGATAGAAACGGTAAACTCGGCACATTCATACTTCTGCTGATGAGGTCTTGCCTTTTTATAATGGGAGGTCATGATTTTCAAAATTATGCAAATAAGGGCTAGTTACAGTTTAAATCTTCAATATCTTGTATTATATGTACATGTGGCTCCGAGTGTGTATGAGTTCGGTGATAGCAAGGCAAAGGTCATCTCAAATCTCAAGGTCATATCAAACTCAAAGGTCAATATAAAGTCAACATGTCATTTTACAGATCAAAGCTCACTTCAAATAGAGGGCATCTCAAGGTCAAAGGCCACTTTCGATGGTGTCTGTCCACTGCACACATTGTCATTCATTTGGACTTTTAAATGTTCATCCAGTCATAACTCTGGCAATTTCCATCCAATTGTTATTATATTGGACTAAAATTGTAGGTATTGCACCATTGCACATTTTTGTTATTAGCATTTAAACTCTAAAAGTTAAACTCCAAGGTCATTTGGCCCTTTAAAAGTTTCATTTAGCCATAATTTGGTAAATGTTCATCTGATTTGGTCCATGTTGCACTGAAACTGTAGATATTGTAACACTGTACATTTTTGTTATATACAAGAATCCTCTTAGGTCAAATGTTCAGGTCATTTGGATTTTTAAATTTCCATCCAGCTATAAGCTTAATGGAATGTGAAGTACTAAAGGACAAAAGTTCTAGCATTCAATATTTAAAAATTTAAAGGCATACAGACTAATTTGCTCTGAAGCAAATCTTCTTTTCTAGTTTAAGTTATAACCATTACAAGAAATTCTCGTGTTAAACTTTCGTATTAAAACCTTTTTTTTAAAAAAAGATTGTCCAAAATTTAAAAAGAGAAACATAAAAAATCAAAAAAAAAAATACTGGAGTGTGACCATTTGAAGTTTGAAGTCAATCTGACTGACAGTTTCTTTGGAGAAGTCCAAAATGTGAATTAGCATTCGAATGCACATTGACTTAACACAGCAATCAATATGAAATATGCATTTACCGATAAGTACCTGAATTGAAAAAAATCGTTAACAATGCGAAATGAATAAGTTTCAACTTAATCTGAGTGACAGTCTTTCTGGAGAAAAAGTTGAAAATAGCAAAAAAAGACACAGAATTATACACAAGAGGGCTGCGTGAACCACGCATACTCAGCTGACCAAGAGATTCATCACATTTGTGGCTCGGTGAACTTGGGATAGGATAAAGGTCGTGTCCCCATGTACTGGGTAAATCTGACCTTTATGGAAGAACACTGACATTCGCAACATCAAGTTCCCAGTTCAAGTAGTTCTCAAGTTGTAGCGACGAGTAAAATTCATGTATGTTGCACTGTGGCCTGGGTCAAGGTCACTCATGTACTGTCTAAGCGTGACCTTCATAGAGAAACATTAACATGTGCTCTCTGAGTGTGGCCCTCAAAGAGAATCATAATCATGTGAAACATCAAAGTCGATGCTGTAATAGTTCTCATGTTATCATCTGTAGAGTTAAGTACACCTAAGTGACCCTGTGACCTTCAGAATGGGATCAACATCACCCATGTACTCTGTAACTCCCCGCTGTCATGCCCTGAACTCTTTCTTGCAATTTTAATGAATTGGCCAAGTGCTTTTGCAGAAGATATTTTAAGATCTGGCCAAAAAATGAACCCAACAATTCATAAAAAAATCCAAAAATCACTGGAGCGTGACCAATTGCATTAAGCTATAAGTACCCAAATTGAAAAATTCATTAAAAATCAGGGATAGCAACACCACCTTGAGAACAACTATTTTTGGCCCTTCTATGAGAAACATTTCCACCACCTTTCAGCATAATCTGAGTGACACCTTTGGAGAACAAGTTGAAAATAGGGAAAACACACTTTGTTTTCATAAAAGATATTTGAAAAAATCACAACGCCACCTGTTGAACAAATTAAGGTCTCAGAGTCCCCAGAAGTCTTTCCAAACAATGGGCCAAGCTGTTTCAGAGAGGATAATTTTTCAATATTTGGCCGAAAAATGACCCCCCCCCCTCCCCCCCTAAAAAAAAATCATAAAACATTAAAAAAATCACTGAACTGTGACCATTCGAACAAACTTGACACATCCAAGGTACATTCCCAACTAAGTTTGAGGTGAATGTGCAAAGCGGTTTTGGAGAAGAACTAAAAATGTGAACTGTGGACGCCGCACGCCGGATGACGGACGGAAGAACGGACAACGGATGCTAACCCACCACATAAGCTCAACTGACTAACAAGTCAGCTGTGCTAAAAAAGGACACACCGATATTCCAAATTGGCCGGACCATGAACAAACACAATTCCTTAGAAGAAAAAAGTTCAGATGAGAAAATTGTGACTAACCCCTGAACTAGTATGTATCATTTCTTGGTGTATGGGACACACAAGTCTAACCAAGGGCCAGTGTATATCTGAGGTAGAAACAAATTAGGGTTATATATTCAATCCCAGTGATTACAAAATACATGTATACAGTTACAGCCAAACACCAGTATAAACCTGTGGAATTCCTAGCAAGTACTGTAACAATGGACATCCTGTACCAGAAATTTAAAACAAACTCCATGATGACACCTACTCCTCACTATGAAAAGTCTCCAAAAAATCAAGCTCTATTTAGTTGTGAACTCTTAGTTTCTGTTCCAAAAGAATGAATCCAATTTGTACTAATTGAGTAAATCCTGTTAAAACTGGCTAAGTGCTTGGGACAGCCTATGACTAACTCCCGGCCCTGGAGTTGATGTTTCAAAAGAATGACTCAAGTTTGTGACAATTGAGTAAATACTGCCAATTTCTGGCCAAGTGCTCAGGACAGCCCATGACTGACTCCCGGCTCTTGTGTGAGACAGCCGAATTGTATAATTGTTTACATCGACTAAATGTGACTTACATGCCAGTCTAAGATGTCAGAAAGGTGAATATTAAGGCGAACAGATGCCAAAACCCAAAATTAAGTAGCAAAACAGGCAAGTCTGAAATAGTTAAAATCATTGAAACTAAATTTTTCTAACAATACCTGGATATGTACAGCAAAATTTGTAGAAGTATTTGATCAAAAATACATGCTTGAATCCTCTTGACTCAAGTTTGTAAATAAATTAGGTTCTGCATGCAAAGTCCTGCGACTTAGAACAAATACGACCAAATCTCAAAATTGTGACAAAAATGTATTGTATTCAATAGTCTCTAAAATATTACTATTAGGGAAATGATAATTGACTTCTCAAAGTTAAACTCAAGTTAAACTCATCAGTTGTGTGATTTTAATGCCACACCTGTCATTTGAGACCCGAATATCCCAATCCAGAAAAACATCTCTGAAATCATCTGAATTGTTTCCTTCCAGAGTATCATCTTTTGGTACATTTCTTTGGCAATTTCATTAAAATTTTGCACATTTATACAAGTAATGTCATCAATATACCTTGCATTGTTTGATAATTGTGTTGCCAAATTAATCTCTGTTTTCATCAGTTTACCCATGTACTTAAATTCGAGCCAGGTTACATATAAATCAGCGAGTAACGGAAGCAGTTGCTACACATTGGAATGCCTTTTATCTGTTGAAAAACAATGGTCGCATCGAACAAAAGTATTATCCAAAAGAAAATTTATAGCATTTATCAAAGTTTCAGCAGTGTAAGATTTAATGTTACTTATTGAATATTTATTGTCCAACCATGTGCTTTCTTTGAATATGAATTAATATTTACAAATGGAATTAAGGCCGAGTTACACCTCGGTGCTTTGCTCGGCATGTAGAGCTATGCTCCAAATACTCCTTTAGTACGGCAGTGGTTACGCAACGCAATTAAATGCGTGTTTAATGGGGAGCTCTTCCCTTGTATGACTTTGCAGTGTGTCTCACATGCATGTAATGCAAGGGCTGTCACATGCATGCAATGCAGGGAATGTCACATGCATATAATGCAGGGGCTGTCACATGCATGCAATGCAAGGGCTGTCACATGCGTGCAATGCAGTGGCTATAGGATGCACAATGTTGCCAGCTAAGCTGTACGTGCCAAAAGTGCATCGTGTAACGTGGCCGTAACCAAAGTAGAGGGCAAACAACTTACAAAACACAAGATATGGCATTATATGCCGTTATATCCATGGAATTACTAGTGGCATCCCCATTCATCATGCGTTTCACTCCGTTTTGCTTATCACTTTCACGTTCTTTTGTCAGAACCGTTATAATCCTCTTCTAGCTGTGTATCTAAGCACATAAGCCTGAACGCCAAGTTCTTGTGGATATCTGTGTCTCTCAATGTACTACCTCATTTACTCGTATTTTTTGAGAAATAATAATAATAATTACTATTATTATTATTATTATTATTATTATTATTATTATTATTATTATTATTATTATTATTATTATTATTATTATTATCATAGTCATTATCGTTATCATTATCATTATCACTATCATTATCATCATCATTATCATCATTGTGAATCTACCCTTCACAGCGGGCGGGGGGAGGGGGGCTGTGGCAGGGCACAACCCGGCCGGTCAGTTATGCTACATATCTACATAACAGGTCAAAGTAAAAGAGTCATGATCTACCATAAAATATAGAGTACGACGTTTTTACATGTGAAACAGCATCTTAGGCCAGGGCTGCAGGAGAAGCGGCCTCGCTGGTAGCACTGACCTCTACGGGTAAGATGACACACTGTCCTGGTTTCGGAGTGTGATACCACACAACACGTGTAGAATTTCGGACATAAAAACTTTCGTTTTAGGCCATATAAAATATATCCTAGTTTATTATCAGTGGCTTGCAAAACCTTGATGAGAGCAGCTTTCTTTTTACTCTTTCCTTCCCTCCAAATGATTTACTGTATTTAAGCCTTGGCCAGTCCTTATTACCCAGTCGTGGCACTTGTTTCTGCCTCCGCAGAGCTGAATCACTTCCAGTAAACACCGCATGTTTGGTACAATCAAGGAGGCTAGAAGTATCGTTGGTGTCTTTGAAAAGTTCAGAATTTCGTCTACATCAGTAAAATGCTTTCTCATTGGCAAAATGTGACTGCAATGCGGATAATTTATAGCAAACATCACTGTGTCAAAGGTTAGAATTGTTACTCCGACGATCGTTTCCATTGGCTGATGGTAATGTAGTCGGATCGTTATGTGCCATATTTGAATAATTAACGCTGTTGAAAAGTCATGTGGACCAACAGGAGCATGGTGATAGATCAGACCATGCACTTTTGCCCAGGTCTCAATAACATGCCGTTGGTAAAAGCATGGACGCCGGGCACAATAAAACCGGTAAATCTGGCTCTTTTGGTGCCGTGAAAGTGTAAAAAGTTTGATATTTTCATAGGATTAGGACTCAGAGAGTTCTTCTGCAGCTCTCTGTTACGATTACAAGACAGAAGAAAGGATACTCACTGTACATGTGGTACAGATGAAGGCAACGTCGTGTGCTCGGACTCCACTAGTCTTGCCTTCATTAAAACTAACCGCTCATTGTAAATACTTGTAAAATAAGCAAAATCACAATATTTTGACGCTGTGAAAATCAATCACAAGTGGTAACAATCATTTTAAACAAATTACTGCAAAAATATGTGAAATTGTAGAGATGCGTCAAGCACAACAAATAACGCGACAGGCACCAGGGGACTACAAATGGTCAGCACTGCGTCACAAGTTACTGGCACTCGAAGAGTTAACTGTGATAAAAATTGACTTCTGGTAGTTGACTTCATCTCTGTCTGTGCGGGAAAGCATGGCTCTTTGTGTAGGATACGTATACAAAACTTGTCGTTTCTATGCAATCGCAACACAAATATTGACATTTCAGTCAGATTAAGAAGCAAAAAGATCCTGCCTTCCAAACCAGTTGTTACTGGTAAATGATAGATATAGGACGGCTTCAGTGGCACTTTCCCTTCTTTTTTTTGGCCGTCCACTTTGGCAATCTGCCGTCCAAATAACGCCTGACTGCTGCGCGTATTGCTGGTTAGCACTATGGCGCTAGCGGCGCTGTCCGATCAACGCATAAAATGCTTTGTCAGTAATTTTGTTCGCAAATATTTACAATTAAAAAATAAAATTTGTAACAAAAAAAAAGCTGGCGCGGCACAAAAAAAAAAAAAAAGAAAAAAAAATACCCATGCGGGCGCTGCTGATAAACTGGGATATTTTTATGTGGCCTTATGAATGATATTTTTGGCACAAGTCCACGTAAATGAAACGCGTCTCTCTCTCTCTCTCTCTCTCTCTCTCTCTCTCTCTCTCTCTCTCTCTCTCTCTCTCTCTCTCTCTCTCTCTCTCTCTCTCTCTCTCTCTCTCTCTCTCTCTCTCTCTCTCTCTCTCTCTCTCTCTCTCTCTCTCTCTCTCTCTCTCTCTCTCTCTCTCTCTCTCTCTCTCTCTCTCTCTCTCTCTCTCTCTCTCTCTGACAAGAGGTTCAACACGCCAGAGCATCATCAGACGAGAGAGCACGGGTGTCAAATTTGTACATTGTAATAAATCCTGCTTGAGAAGTTATTTCTTGAATATTGCTTTCTTTTTAGCTCCAGTACTTAGTTCGATTATGTATGCAACTACACCATACCTTAGCGTAATGGTTTGTTAATTAAGTTCATTCATTCATGCAGTGCAGAGCTTTCAAGGCGTCTTTATGGTAAGTGTGTCAGCCTTGATACGCAAGCCCCACTTGGAAGTTGAATTGATTTACACTTATTTTGTTGATCATGAGAGAAAAAAATTGTTTTGAAATTACTCGTCTGCAGGGCAAGTGACATGAAATTTTCATTTGTCCTCCGTGATGCTGATAAAGTGTACCTCAGTTTTGGTTTCAAAGACCATGTTTGAATGGAAATCATTATATCACACAGTGAGTTCATATGTCTGTTATGCCAACATTCTATGACATTTAAGCTATTGTGAAATTTGCCAAATAAAACTGCACAGGACACGTGAAATGTGAAAGTCGCGTGTCCTCAACATGATTTCACTTCTCCCAGACAAAAGGATCTTAAGAAGTTTCGCACCCTGGGTCAAATACATCAAAATTAACATACCATATAATTAATTCAACAATTGGGAAAAAGGGCAAAGCCCTTTTCGAATCCCCCTTTCTAGAAAAGACAGCGATGACGTTGCAGATAGTGAGGGCAATGTAATTTTTTATGATATTAGGTCTGAAAAATATCGGAGGTCGAATTACAGGCCCGGACCAAAATCTGCAACATAAATGATAATTTTTGCTATGCACTGTTGTATATTGCTGTACCATTACCATATTTACTCTGACAAATGGGTCAAAATTGATTCTCCTTTGCTGTATGTAAGATACCACTACTACTACTACTACTACTACATGTACCTCAATTTGTACAACTGAGTCCCAGCCTGACATGCTGGTTGCAGTGGCGTGGAAACCAGCAGTTCGCGTGAGTGTTCGTACTTACCGTCAACATAAAGCGCGACCGTGATCACGGATCAACAGGATATCTTTATCTGTTGTGATTGTCATTAGTTTTTGGACATGTTATTATGCACCGTTTGTGGCCTTTGCCATACACTCAGTGGTGATCCACAGATAAGTGTAGTTTAGGATTACATGCTATAATACTTACGAGCGCAATGAGGTCACCATACTTGGGGAAGTTTTCTAAGATGTAATGCGCTAGACATGTATTATCAGGGATATGAACAGTCTCATAGCGGCTTGTCATGTCGGGTCCTGCTGTTGTACTACTACAGTAATAGCGCACACCCCCATGTTGGCTGATTGCCTTGCGGTCTTGTTGATTTTGACAGAAAGTTCCATGTCTGCCGAGCCAGTTTGCAGATTTGAAAATTGACGCATCCGTCCTGTAAGTGTTGTGATTCAAGATTCGGTCCTGCCACATGGATGCAACTCTGGCAGAATATGCATCCACGTGCCTTCCATCACTGTTCAGTTTATTCCTGAGACAACAATGACGAAATGTGCGTGTCATCCGTACACACGACATGGCGCAAGGAAACCCCAAAGTAATCTGACCTATATCAAGCACAGCTACCACACGTCTGCGCGTCGGCAATGAAGCACAAAGGTCAAGAACTGACCCATAAACACTGGACCCTGATTGGACTGGATAAAGTCACACTGGGCACGTAAGGGGGGAAATGGGACAGTCATGGGCGGACCTGTGATGATAGGGCCGGGGGGGGGGGGGAAATGGGACAGGCTTGGGCGGACCCCTGTGATGATAAGGCAGAAGGGAATGGGACAGGCATGGGCGGTCCTGTGATGATAAGGCCGGGGCTCATACCTCTCCCTCGCATCAAAGCAAACAAACAAAATAATAAAGAAAAAACGAGACAAAGTTGGTATGCTTGTCAGCAAATCAGCCTGTGTGTTTTGAAACTTTTAAAGATATTGCCTTTCAGTATTTATTTAGCTCCCTCAACAATAATTTGTATTGAACTGTTCAAAAAGACACAGATAATTCAGCTGTGTCGCAAACATACATGGGAGTTGGAATTGTACCTCTATCTATAATAGTTCTCAGTTATTCAAGATCTAAGTTTTATGTGCATGCATAAATCAAACTGCTGCAACTTTAATTCATGGTTAATTGGATGCAGCTCCCTCTCAAACCTATCCATTGAAGCTAGAACGGCACATCTATCTATAACAATTTTGAAGTTGAATATTCAAGATTTAGATTTTGTGAATTTGCCCAATCTGCCTAAATTTAAATGCTACCACTTTTGTCCATATTTCATTAGACGCAGCTATGTCACCAAGCTATCAATTGAGGTTGAAATGACATCTCTAACTGTAAAAGTTGTAAAGTCATGCAAGAGTCAAATTTTGAGTATTCTCATAGTTAACATAAAGTAGAATTCTACAACTTTTGGTTGTGGTCTTTTGAATGTGCCTATAGGAGAAACCTGTGAAGATCATCAAAGTGCAAATGCTTCCTCTCACTGTGACAGTTTTGACGACATTCCGGGTCTAAACTTTTCAGTTGCCCCCAGAAAAGTTATTGTTTTACAACTTCTATTTGTGGCTCATTGAATGCCCCTATAGCGCAAACCTGGGAATTAAAGTAGCAATGGTAGCTTTATAGTTAATAATTTTGAAGATATTGAACATTTAAAATTTCAAGTGGCCCTAACTTGAGTAATTTTCAACAAGATCCCAATTCCAAAGCAGGTGCTTAATTCCTCTACTAGGTTAGTTACTATGCCAAGTTTGGTACTTTTGGAAACAATAGTGTCCTACAAAAACTAAAGCACCAGCAAGCAAGCAAGCAAGCAAACAAATAAAGTATTGAGGGAAAACAGAAAGTCTTTTTTTTTTTTTTTTTTTTTTTGCACATCGATTTGACTATTAGTGTTCAGGTTCATTTAATTTTGAATTCATATTAGATGATGCTGCTAGCCCATGTGATACAGACGTGAACAGTACCAGAGATATTATAATGTTGATGTTTTTAGGATCATGTACGCCTAGGATAAATAAAAATTGTAACCACAGTCCTGCAGAAAAAAATGTATTCTATTTTTTTTTCTCATTTTTAATTAACATTGAAAGGATAATCGGAAACTGGCCAGAAGACATCTTCAAGCCACGCTCCCAAAATTTTATTACAAACTAACACACAGTCAACTATTTATTTTTTCAATAATTTACCTTTATTCCAAATGTCACTCACACACAATTACAATACCAGAGGAAGAAACAAAATATTTGTAACACCTATCAATCACACCTTTTCAAAAAATGTATCCGATATGAATTAATTCACATGTTAAATGAATCGCTTTAATTTAAACAAAAAAATATAACACACAGTATTCAAGGTTTCTCAGCATATTTAAAACAACGCTAAATCAAAACTATGAAATTATTTGCCATATATTTAAATGTTATATTAGTAACAGTTGGTCAATTGATTTGATTCTCGATGTCTTAATATCAACAAGACTATGTATTGAACTAATCATTCTATTACCCCCAATAATACTAATAATTTGAAAAAACACAATTGTTCCAAATGATGTCGTTGGTGGCTCGCATGATAGCGGTAAAACAATTACCTTAATACGAGTCTCCCCGATCAACATATTGTTCTGTGATATACTATATAAACTGACAATGTCGAAATATACAGTACATCTATTGAATAAAATAATTCCTGATTCCTGATTCCGTGGTCTCTCCTTGGAGTGGTCTTTCAAGCAAGAGTTCAAGTACTATATCAATCGTCTAGTGTTTGAAAGGGAAGCAAAATACTCTCTTTGTATCATGATGTTACCCCGTAACCAAGGACCATCCAATAGGCACACAGTATTTCCCGGTCGCAACACCAGTGGAACGAACTCCCAGACTCCATTTTTTTTTGCAAATAGAGTAATGACAGCTTTTACATTTTAAATTGATTTTTATTCATGTAATAGCTATGTGAAATAAGCACAATTTTTTTTTCATTTTTGCAAGGTGTTATGCATAATTATATTGATGTCTATAGCAGCTTCTGTCAACATGGCTACCGAAGCGGAAGGGTTTGTCTTGGATCCTCTCAAGTATAAAGTTGGCGAAATTGTACATTTTGAGGGAGGGCATCACATTTATACCTCTATGGTCAATGAATTGGGATTCGATACCTGCCAATTGCTGAATCTCGACACTGGTAAGAGTACTGGGTGGCATGTACACGAACTGGACAAGGGGAGAGCCATATCTGAGTGGTCAGGCATGGCTAGTCAAATTGCTCCTACGAAGCCATCTGCCCCTACATCCATACAGATTGAACGTTTTGCTCGCCCAAGCTATGACGAATTGAACAGTGTTGCTCAGAAATGTACAGAAAAGCCCCCCGACAGGAAAACTGCTTGGGGAGTTAAGTTGTCGAAAGGTTCAATTCCGTTCACAATAAACATTATAAAATGTTCCAGTGCTCCTTGTACATATCCCCTTGTTCTCTGTTCGTAACAAAGTGCTACAGTGGCGAAGTACATCCTTAGAGTTTACATGTCCCACGTGAAATCACCTTTTCCAAAGTCTTTGTGCCTAAAATCCTATATAAGTGACTGGTTGAAGTTAAGGTTTCTTAGTACTGCCAGATTAAAGCCTATAATAAGGCGACAGAGTACCGGTGATTTGCTGTCTTGTGTGCACTTCATTCTTGCCTTCGTTCAGTGACGTTTACCCTATTTTTGCCGTGCAGTGCTTTATTTTCTCCTATTTTATATGTAAAGTGATTCATATAAGGAGACACCCTTATTCTCCACCGTCTTTATTTGGGGGTGGGGGGGGGAGTCAATAAAAACAAAAGGCTAAACCAACATGGCAGCCATCTTACGCGGTTGGGCAGTATACACTGCACGCCACGACAGGCAAAACAGTAGCACATCCAGCTGTGTGGCTTATGTGTATTCAAGCTGTGGTCAAGTGCTTGTGTATTCCCCAATCTTTTGAAGTTTTTGGCATGGTACAGGAGTGATTACTTATCCGTTTATGCATGCACCGGCGTTACAGATGATTCCTTACCTTCACGTATTGCAGGCCTTGTTATAAATCACTAAATAGAAGATAACTAAAAGCCTGCTGCACGTAGGCCCAAGATTTCAAATTCAGCTGGCTTTGAGTTTACATTTACGCTGTCTCAGCGTGCAGCCTATACCGCCGGTATTGCCTATTGGCAACCGCGCAAGATGGCCTGCCGTTAATTTCAACCAGGCACTTATGTAGGAATATTCGCACAACGACTTTAGAAAAGCATCCTTTACCTTTCTACACTTCCCAAGCGCCAGCTTTGGTGATCTCCCGTGGCAACGGCATGGCTTGCCGGGCACAGACTCAGTCTCAGTCTCAGTTGCACCGACAAAGACCTGCTTTGTCGTAACCCGGTCGTGGTTCCTTCCAGTAAGGCTGAATTTCTCTTTCCATCTCCCTTCCTAACACTACATCTTCTCCGTTGTCCTCAGTAAGTTCCTCTTCGGAAAAAAGAACAGCTTAAACTGAGATCCAGCTCATTCTCTGCGTCCCTACCACTCATGCCCAGGCCTACTCTATCGCTATCCTATATTGTATCACATCGACTCCCTTCCGTGAAGTCACGATCCAGAGCCCGCTTGATAGCCAGAAAGGCGCGAACTGGTCAACTTTGGACCCGTCATGGGCAACAAAATTGTTTTGCAAGTAAAGTTATTTTCCTGTGTGAATATGGCAAACTTCTTCAAAAAAGTGCTACAACACTCCAAGTCCTTCACTTTGACATAAAAATAAATCTTTTTGCGTTTGGGATCTATAAACATACTGATCTAAATTCGTAGTTTTTAGGGCCAGGATATACACTTTTACACCCCTAATATTTCACAGATCTTCAGTATCCTGGGCTCCGCCCCTGGACACTTGTGACAGCCTAGGCGGCTCCCATGCCCCCTGGACCCAAGTGACAGGCTAGGCGGACTCCACATCCCGGGCATTTGGCCCCACCAACACAAAATCCTGCATCCGCACCTGACTACAGCCGTCAGATTTAAAATGATAAAATGAGTTGTCATTAGGATGTCATGGATAACTTTTGTAATGGTGATTTTTGTTTTAAATACCAATGATCGGGGATGCTTTGATGCCTATACAGCCACCAGTATACCACACGTAAGTTCGTCCTGTCAAGTCTTGGGAGCTTCAAAAAGGAAAACAGTAAGCGTTACATTTAAGCTACGATGGGTACCTTCACTTTTGCAGCCTTATGTGTTGCATTTAAATTATGAATAAGTTCATGTCTTGAATATTGTCGTGCAAACCTGTGTTGAGTACTTCTTACAAATAATAGCTTTCCTCGGGTGTCACATTTATGTACTAAGGGGGAGGGTAGCGTAATTGGAATTTTATAAAAGTGTGCAGGAATCCCCGGCCATTTGCACATCTAAAACAGAATTTAAAGATTTGCAATGTATACTCCTGTAATTCACGCAAGAAAAGGATGGGAAAGTGTCTCATATGCTGAATTGCGAACTTGCCACAGATAAAGATGTGCGTTGTGTTACGTTTGGTCTATATTCATACAGACTTTAACGAACATTTAATTTATTGCAACTCGTAGGCGGTAAGCCTACTTTTTACGTTTTAAGTCTTCATCCATATTACAACTTTAAAGTGCTCGACGGAAATAGCTAATGAGAGGTAGGGCATTGAACTGGAGGAATTCCCCATAAAGCATAACATTCATTCAACGGCTTACACACCTATAGGAAGACTGTTTCTTAGTGATCCATCCAATACACAAAGATTCTCCAACTTTTCATACATATATTTTCGGCTCAGAAGTGATAAGATGCATATGATGACTCGTGTAGAGTTACAAGCTCCCAACGGGAAGTGCTATAAATAGAATACATCAAGATAGGTATAGTGTATGTAATGCCAAAGGATTTAAAAGTCAATTCTAACAGTTTTACTGACGTTAATCTCTCACAATTAAGAGTGGTGTACAGAATATTCAGTCCTTTGATCCACATAATCCAGGGGCTATGACGTCACAAACTGTCTTAAAATGACCATATGAAGTTCCATAACAAGTCACAGCACTGAAAAGTTCATCATAAAATCCAAGGAAGTGACACTCCTGAAAGGTTGAATCCTGAAGATAAATAATCCACTGATAGAACGTTCGATGACAATAGAAAACCAAGTCCATCTCCAATTCACAGAATAATAGTTCCACCAATAAGTAAAGATGCATACTGATGAGCTTAAAATATAACTGATACCAGAGTAAACTCTATCAAGACAGAGTTTAAATGTTCCGACTAACTATAGGCCAACTCGTCGTTCTACTTTATCAAGTTATCAAAACATGTTATATCCCTGACATGTTTACACCGCCACTCACTTTAATTAATTGTACAATGCAATTAGTTCAACTTTGTAATAAAATTATGTCCATAAATCTGAAAACTCTATTCCCAAGAAAAAGAAATTGTTATAACCAAAATACAGTTCAATTCCATGCAATATTTTGGCTTGTCCACATAGTATTTTATCATGATTATCCTAAATACAAATCATTCTTCAATCGTGACAGTTGGATTCTTGAGACTCAACTGCAAATATTTGACATTGTTGTGAAACCGGTTCTTTTGTATGTGAATGAAATTTGATAAACCGCAAACCACCGTAACCGCGAGCGTGCCTTAATGGACCCCATGCCCAAAATCGTGCCATGCAGACAAAGTGCACACTGCTACCGTCGATTTATTGTTGATCTGAGCAGGCTTTCCTCTCATGTCGGCCCATCAGCCGAACTCGGGCGCTTTCCTTTGAAACTTGATATAAAATTCAATATAATTAAACATTGGCGGAGACTTATTACTTTACTGGAAGACCATATTTTGAATCAATCAATCTTATGGATTTTCCTTCCTTTTGGATGATTCGCGTTTTAAATCTTGGCAAGCACGGAACGACTCATTTTAAATGTTTATTGCAAACTTTTGGAGCGCTTCCCGAACAGTTGGTTTAGAGGTATTATAAAAACATTACATAAGGAAGGTAATAAAGAAAATTTGGGAACTGTAGGGGTATCACTCTAACATCCGATGTATATAAAGTGTCTGCATCTGTAGTTGAGCGTCAAATGATGAAGCACTTTGAAAGTCATGATGTTTTGGGAGAACTGCATGGTGCATATCGGAAAGACCGAAGGTTAGAAAATCAAGTGTTTGTATTGAAAGGGCTTTGCAGTTTAAGAAAAGATCAAAAACACAAACACATGGTTAGCTTTCCTCGACATAAGTAAAGCATTTGACACTGTCAATAGAGACCGATTGTTTCACTCACTCTGGAAAAATGGTATTCAAGGTAAGGCATGGCGCCTTGTTTACGATCTGTATGAAAAAGTTTAAAATAAGGTAATTTTTGGTCCATACGAGAGGGAATGGTTCGAGGTTATCAATGGTGTAAAGCAAGGATGCATAATGTCACCAACGCTCTTCGCAATAGTAATGACAGATCTAGAAAGAATGTTGTTTGATAAAAACCTTGGTATTTCATTCCGAAACGAACTCATACCAGCTCTTTTCCATGGAGATGATATTGTACTGCTGGCAGATAGTGAAACTAAATTACAGAAAATGCTTAATGTTGCACATTGTTTTACTGAGAAGTGGGGCATGAAGTTTAATGGTGATAAGTAAAACATTATGGTCGTTGGAAAAAGGATTGATAAAGAAAAAAAGATGGAAACCAGGTAATTCGAACATTTGTGAATGCGAAACCGTAAAGTACCTAGGGGTTATTTTTACTGGAAGTCTGACAGGCAGTGCTCATATCAAGCAATACCTGAAGCCCAAGACACAACGTCTGAATAATTATATGAGTAGTATTTTGGCAGGCAATAAGAGTATTAATAGAGTTTCTTTAGGAGATAGCATATGGAAGTACTTAATAATACCATATGTAGCTCACGGGTCTGCGGTTTGGCTATGTAATACACAAGAAACCGATACCGTTATATGGTCCATTCAATATTCGGCTGCCAGGTCAATCATGCGTATAAGTGGCTCTTTTCGTTCAAGAAATTAAACATTGATAATCATGCACAAAGATTTTTCAGCGAAATCGATAACATACCATCTTTGCCAAACTATAGAATCTTGAAGAGATCTTCATTCGGAAAAAAGGTATTTATTTACCATAAAATATTTCGAAAGTGCACGTTTAAAATTTGAAGCAAGAACCGGATGTCTTGGGATTCAAGAGGATATTTTCATATCAGTTCATGCTCATTAGAATTACGTCGATTGGATCCAGGTTCGTCGAGAGTTTACCTGCGAAGCAGACTCTTTTTTTTATACTCTGATATTGGAGGTAGCAGGCCTGCTTCACAGACAAGTCGAGAAGGAGTGTCAGTGACTCAGTCAGGTCGACATACATTTATCGTATTTTTCACTTGATAATACTCTATTGGTTTCGAAGTGCTGTGGGCCATTGCTCCGACTTCGAAATTATATTAGAGGTGTATTTCATAAATTGTCGGTCTGTGGAAGTGCCCTACCGTGTCAATGTACAAGCCACACCTGCAATAACATCACCCTGGGTCCTTGGTCAACCTTTTTTGGGGTTGTCCCGATGGCCTAGAGGTCAGCGTGTTGGACTTTACATTTGGCTAGGTGAGTGTGCCGAAGGTAGTGGGTTCGAATCCCATACAGGTCGACATACATTTATCGTATTTTTCAAGTGATACCGGCCTGCCCCACCGACCCACTGATCCTCTTTCGCACAATAGATTGGAGAGGATTATATTAACTTTATAAAGTTGGGAGTTTAAGTGTGAGCAGCCACGGCGCTACTGAGTGGGACATATATTTGGGAAACGCTTTCCGCGAGAGAAATAAGAAAGGATTTAAAGTCAACGGATTTCAGTTTGGATTTGAAAAGTTGTGAGTGATACAGATTCCCTAATCTCGAGCGTTAGGTCGTTCCAAAGGTTAATGTAGAAAGGAAGGAATGATTCGCTGTAAAATTTGGTTCTGAATTTTACCTGTCTAATATTGAGGCATTCAAAACTTAAGTTAAGATCAGTGGTAAGACCGCTGTCACGAGATGCTAGGTCATATCAGTACCTAGGAGTCAATTTATTGACCATCTTATAAAAAAGTACTAGTTTGTGATATTAAACAATATTCAAAGTTAGGCCGCATCGTTGTTCTATATAAACGTATAAGGGCTTTGCGGGATAGTTGTATTTCAGTCTGCACAGCAGGGTTTATCATTCACTAGATTTAGTAATGATACGAGTAATATTGGATTACCATGACAAATTATGTGTAAGTGTCTGAGGGTTGGCTGAGAAGTTTAAGCCTAAGTTGGATATCTCAATCGGCATGAAACAAACTTTTGCCACCGCCAAGTACAATAATTTAATGAATCAAAGACATAAGAAGTGCAACTGTAGTGTGATTACTGTCTTTGTAACAGACCATCTTGCAAACCTACCCATTGCAATCACCAGAAATGGACAAAACTGGTAAAAAGGCAGTCATCAAGTACCTGCTGCTGAAAGGGCTAACCTCAAGACAGAAACATACTGACATGGTCTCCACTTTAGGGGATGATTTCCCCTTCCTTTCCCACTTTTAAGAGGTGAGGTGCTGAATTCAAGTGTGGCAGAGAGAGCCTTGATGATCACGCGCGTCCAGGAAAGCCTGCAACAGCAACCATTCCCGAAAACATTACCCGGGTGCATGACATGGTGATGGCTGATCAATGATTGACCACTCAATGTATTGCCAGTCTTGTCGGCAGCTCTCTTGAGAGGGTTGAGCACATTATCACCAAGAAGTTGGAAATGACAAAAGTTCCTGCAAGATGGATGCCAAACTCTTCACAGCGGATCAAAAACGTTTCAGATTCCTGGTGTCCCGTGATAATTTATGCCGTTTTGAAGCAGATCCCGCTGATTTTTATCCCAATTTGTGACCATGGATGAGACATGGATTCATCACTTTGAACCTGAAACCGAAGTTCAGTCTAAATAATGGTGTCCAGGATCACTACAACTCCAAAAAGCCAAGTCGGTTCCTTCCCCTGGAAAGGTTGTGGCTTCAGTGTTTTTGGATTCCAAAGGTATCCTGCTGATTGGCTATCTTGAAAAAGGCCAGACTATCAATGGAAGTTGCTATGCTGACCTACTGAGACAGTTGTGTAAAGTTTTCAAACGAAAGCGACAGGGAATGCTCACTAAATGAGTCCTGTTCACAAATTGGTGCTTGCCATGTCAATGTCCCATGTGAGGCTTTAAACTAACTGGCCATCCCACTTATTCATCCAATTTAGCCCCATCCGACTGCCAGAAAAAGGAACTGGCCAGTCCCCATTTTCCTACTACTGATGACATCATTTCCGCTATAAATGACCTCTTTAGGGTGGCTGAAGAAAACTTATTCTGGACCGGCATCCAGGCCTTGCAGCATCGCTGGCTAAAGCGTGTAAAACTGGAAGGGGGCTATGTAGAGAGATAAATAAAAACCATCGACTTTGTATGGGTCTTTGACAGCTGGTCTCCGAACATATCAGCCAGCCCCATCGTAGTTCCTACGTATGCATGTCCATTTGCTTCAGGTATTGCTGTGTTTCCCATAAAGAAAGGTGGGTGAGCTGTTTTGTCTTTTTTAGAGGGAAAATTACAGATACGATTTGATTGCATTGAAAATAACTTGCCAAATTTTGCATCTAGTGAGTAAAACAGTAAGGATGTGTGCATTTATAGAAGGCTACATCCACAGGGGAATTACCAAATTCAATTATCCTGCCAACTACAGTGTCATATTGAATTATATTTCCACGTACCCTTTTACTGAGCAAGTAAGTGGGGCTAAAACCTGGTAGGGGAAATTCAACTAAAAATTCGCTAAAAAGAGATAATGTTTTGGAGCGGACATTATCCTCAAAACGGGGGATATTACATGCCTTTAAAAGCGGAGATTGATGAAACCTCTTCCGAATGCCCTGGCAGTGTTTGAACAGAACCTCCCTGAGTCGACTCAAAATCTTCCATACCATCTAGATATGTAGGGCCGAACCACATGTGTGTCATATCGCCTGTCATAGCTACAAACTTGCGTCGTCGATTTCCTTTAGAATTCACCATGTGCAGATTCCGTCGGCAAAAAGACAAGTGTATATTCAAAAATTATGTCTGTGTGCCAACACAGACATTTTGTCTTTCTTTCTTTCTTTCTTTCTTTCTTTCTTTCTTTCTTTCTTTCTTTCTTTCTTTCTTTCTTTCTTTCTTTCTTTCTTTCTTTCTCTCTTTCTTTCTTTCTTTCCTTCTCTCTCTCTTTCTTTCTTTCTTTCTGTCTTCCTTTCTTTCTTTTTCTCTATCTTTCTTTTTTCTTTCTTTCTTTCTCTCTCTCTATTTTTTTTCTTTTTTCACAGGCAATTTTTTCTGACATTTCATATGAAAAGTATTATACGCAGTAACTCCAAAGTTGGCACAATTTTACTTCTATAGATGAAGTCTCGCTTGTTTATAATGAGAGTTCATGCTTTTCAAAATTATGCAAATTAGGGCTATTTAAAGTTTTAAAATCTTCAATAGCTTATAAACTATAGTAGATTTGGTTCCAAGTGTATGGGAGTTCGATCATAGCAAGGCAAAGGTCATCTCAAATGTCAAGGTCATGTCAAGGTCAAAGGAAATGTCAAGGTCAAAGGTCAATTTTAGGTCAAAATGTCCTTTTAAAGGTCAAGGTCCACTTCGCGTAGAGGTCATCTCAAGGTCAAAGATCATTTCAAGGTCAACGACCATTTTAGACGGTGGATTTTTTCTAGCCATAACTTGGTCAATTTTCACCCAATTTTGCTCATGTTGGGGATCGTATTGTAGCTATTGTAACACTGCACGTTTTTGAAATTACATGTGACCTCTAAAGGTCAAAGGCCAACGTCATTGGGACCTCTGAAAGTTTCATCCAGCCATAACTGGGCCAATTTCCACCCAATTCTTATCATGTTGGACTCAAATTCTAGGTATTACAACACGGCACATTTTTGTAAAGACATGTAACCTTCAAAGGGCAAAGGTTAAGGTCATTTGGCCATATGAAAGATACATCTTGCCATAACGTGGTCAATTTTCATCTGATTTGGTTCACGTAGGGCTTAAATTGTGGGTATTGTAACACTCTACATTTTTTGCAATTTACATGTCACCTGTAAATGCTTTATGTAAATTGCACTGTCAAGGTCATTTGTATTTTGAAATGTTCATTCAGCAGTAAGCTTAATGGAATGTAAAGTACCTGGGGACAAAAGTTGTAACATTTAATACTTACTTTGAAAGGCACACACACAGATTTGCTTTGATGCAAATCTTCTTTTCTAGATATAAGTGGATCCTTATTTGTCTGAATAGATTACATCGTCATATATTTTGCTGCGTGATGGTCACCACCCCGATCCGTCTCATCCACCTCTCCACTAAAGTTCGAAACGCAGCGAAATGATGAGAAACCTCCCTTTTATAACGGGCCGAGAATGAAACCGAGAGTTGCCCATGCATTACATTCATTACAAATCTACATCTGGGAACCGTTTTCCCACTATGTGCACCGAATAGTCAGTCATTCATGTGAAAAAAAATGGACAAATTATTTCATAGAACCGTACTAATGTCGACCGCAGCAGAAGAGAATTCAACGGACAAAAATACGAAAAGCGCATACAACCAAAAAAAATCTATGAACTCACTCCAAACTTAATAAATTCACGAAAGAAAAATCCTTATTTTCTTCCAAAATAAAAAATACACCTTGCCCAAAGAGCCCCTGGATGCGATAACCTCGCAGGAAAATTGTGCATATGAATAGGTCGAACGGTTCCTTGCAACAATAGCAACAACTACAGCAACAAAAAATTCGATACATTTTGATAGCAGAGATGGCTGCTTTTGTTGGGGCCATGAAAGCAGGCTGTGGATTGGTATCTTCTGCCCGCTCTGTCTGGTCTTTGTTGCGGCAGTCTGCCGTAATATGTTGCCAACAACCATACTATCAACGTCAGCGGCAGCCTAATGGGATCTGTTGTCAGCACCTATGCAACCAACGTAAGCGTCAACTTTCCACCACCAGCAATAATGATGGCGGGAGAATCCATGCCAGCCCCTTTCCACCAGTGCATATTCCTGATAATGTGTCGCTTACGTACCACGTCATGGAAAACTTCAGCAAGTATGGGGATCTTGTAGCCCTGGTAAGCAATGTCAAGATACATTCACCACCTATTTGCCGCCATAGAGACCGCACTGGCCCTTTTTTCTGGGTTTTTTTTTTTTTTCAATTTATTTTTGACCCGACTGCGTTTGAGTGTACTGGTTCAGGCATCCGTGCATGGCTGGTAATTTCGCTTGCACGAAACAGTCAGATTCGCATAGCAAAATTAACATGCTTATCTTTCAGTGCCACAATACACTGCTTTGAGAAAACGTCTAACAAGCCCCAGGCAACACGCTGGCTAAACTAGGTCAGCTAAATAGGCCAGATACCTGAAAGCAGTCCGGATAACATGCTTTTAAACACACTATATGTTGCCTTATTATGATATAATTTAATCAGGGACGGGAAGAGTGTTCTACTTGAATCACTTCAGAATTTGATGAGTTTATTAGAGGCAGAATTATATTTACAGCTATTGTGCTTGCACATATAGCTTTTCCCAGTTGCTGCTTAGACCGCCTCCGAAAAATTGTCATTTGTCATGATTTTGAGAAAAAAATGCATTGTGCATCAAATGTGCAGACCACAGTTTGTGATTCAATCATGTATAGTGTTTAAAGTAGGCTGCGCTAAATACATATAAATGAAATGGAATTTCTTGGTACTGCAAATATTATGCAAAGACAAAAAAGGTCTGACGTAGCGTAACTTGAAACCGCTTCCATATTTGCCTATGTTTAACCTATTTGATTCTCAAATTTCCCCAATTGAAGCTTTAAAAGATCAAGAGATGAAGCCAGCGATAGGCAACAGACTACTTAAAAATCCTTCTATTTTTCACATAAGTATATTTCAGTATGACAAATCAGCATTTTGGTATTTTAACATTTAGTGAACAGCAGATACAAATGTTATAAAAGGACGGATGGACTTTTTCAATATGATTCCCATCTCATAAATTGGTGATAATAGAAATACGAAACAACACCGGGATGTCAGCTTTCTACAAGTGTATAAACTGTGCTGTGGCCAGGGTCACATCATTGTCCTTCCTCAGCATAGAGTTCTCACCTGTCCTGGCAGACAGTGGACCTATATGACCACAAATGAAGCAACTCTGTCATACAGGAAGCTTGATTTAGCTGACTTTATTTAAATAGAAGCTACAGCATGCTGAAAACACAGTATTTTTACAATTACGGACTATGCCCTTTGGGATGCGCAACAGCCAATCACAACTGTGGTCTACAACCAGAAATGAGATGCATCTCCACTGTTTTGATTCAAGACTTCTCTTTTATTTTTTCACGACAGGTGCTGCGCAGTGTCAATAGAAACTAATTTGTTCAGGGCAGACACATGCATGTAGATGAAATGTTGAATCCCAGGCAGACAACGAGTGTGTGTATTTTGACTCTTTGTGCACCTTAGAGTAGAAAACATGGCGGACCAACGAATCGAAAAATAGTCTTGTGTAATCATGCAGACAATGATAGCCTTCACAGAGGGAACTTGAGGATCACAGAGTAAAACACAGCTCTACCAGGGACAGAATTTACAAGAGGACATTTACAATTACTGACCATGTTGCAAAACCCAAAGAAAGTTAACGTAACATAAACTGTGTCTTTCAGTGAACTAATGAGTGGGCAAGCTCGAATGTCTTGACGCAAAGTGTGATGATATAAAATCCCGAGACAGTGGCTCTGGTGCATCTTTGTTGTGGAAGATTTCATTTCTGATGATTTTGATAAGATGCCCAGCCTGGCTTTAGCTTGGATTGGGTCAGCTCTGCCAGTTGGTAGGCTGAGGTGTCAGAGGCAGCGGATTTAAAATTTAAAAAAAATGCCATGTCCAGGGGAAGTGCTGCCCTTTTTTTCAGCGAAATGATTTTCTCGCTTTTTCAGGAAACATTTAGCATGGTCCAGGGGAAGTACTTCCAAATAATATATATATATAATAACAAAATGATTGTCTCACTTTTTATGAAATTATATAAAATTGGTTAGTTTCTGGAAAGAAGCTTGTATCTTCTTCCTATTATCATCATCATCATCATCATCATCATCATCATCATCATCATCATCATCATCATTATGATTATTATTAGAAAGTACAAGCAATGAGTGTACGGGGATATACCCAGGACCAGGGGCCCACAACAGCTGTGAGAGAGTGGTGATCCACCATTTGCCTTGGCTCTGGTCCTGGAAAACATGGCAGCACAAGCGGGTAAGGATTACCATGATTTCCGCCCGCCTCATCTACCTTTATTTTTGCTAGGCAACCTGTCGCACACAGTGACATCGGACCGCGGCAGGCAAGCGGAGAGCCACATTATCATTACTAGTAGTAATAGTAGTAGTAGTAGTAGTAGTAGTAGTAGTAGCAGTAGCAGCAGCAGCAGCAGCAGTAGTAGTAGTAGTAGTAGTAGTAGTAGTAGTAGTAGTAGTAGTAGTAGTAGTACCCAAGGGGGGGGGGGGTTCAATGGGTCTGTACCCTTTTGCAGAAAATTGAAAATGATGCCATTTTTTAAGCCTAACTTGTCCAATTGTAAAAAAAAATGCCATGAAAGAAAAAAATACCCTGAAGGGAAAAAGGGGAGAGGTGAACTTCTTCCCAAACAGAGATTCGACCATGGGACCTCCTGATTTCAAAGCGATCACGTTACCACTGACCCAAACACTCTACTGACCCACAGACTCTCTTGGTGAAATGTTAGACTACGAAAAGCATTATGTTACAATTTTAAACACGTGACATAGTCATATTCAGAACAATGACGCCCATCTTGCAACGAAGCAACTGTTCAATTCAAAAGTTTGAGGAGAGATATTAAGCTTTTTAAGCAGTCTCACGAAAAAACAAGGAAAAAACACGCTAAGGGGATTGATAAATGATACAACTGGTGAATATGGAGTGAAACCGATGTTCTATTTTCGAGTTTTTCTTTACAACACTGTTTATTATTTTATATAGATTGTATATTAGTGCTCAGAATGATTTTAAGGGTCTAACATCAAACTTTTCAGGGTTGGGGATGCATCATTGTCCCAGGGCAGTAAGCTAGCCCGGGGAACAGACCTTGACAGTTGTCAGGCTTGAGTTCAGGGGGAAAGGGGGGTATAAATCTGAAAAAATAGATGATGTACGGGAACCCCTGCCCAAATTTTATTTTCGTGATAGAAACATAGATTATGTCTCAAAAAGTCTTGTTTAGGTGCTGTCAACTTAAGATTGTTTTTTGCAAAATTCATGAGTGTATACATTTCAGTAATAGAAAAGTCTGCTTTACTACTTCCTGTAAATTTAAAGACTGCACTGCTAAATATGATTTGACATAAATGGACTTGGTACTTACCAACAATCATGGATTCAGGATTGTCATTATAGTATGCACTATTTCGCTCTTCTCTTTCTTCATGTATTAGTTATATTTGTTGTACTTTTTCAGGCAGTTACTACCACGTCATTTCGGATCATGACCTGTCAATGTCTTTGGCCCCATCCCTTATTGACTTTGCCAGCCGACTTAGCTAATATAAAGGGGGACTTTCTGAGCTAAATCTGTACAGGACTGCAGCAACATACGCCAACACACACGGTGTGGCATCTGCATTCAAAAGTGAACCTGTGAAGAAGTTATTAAAGAACTCTACATTTTTACTAAATCTTGATCAGGCGACAAACAATGCCACAGACAGGATGCCAAATGTCCTTATACAATACATGTATTAATATGTTAAAATTATAATAGCACAAACAATAATAAAACTTTTTCTAAGGCGTTAGCTTGAGCTATGGTAGTTATGACTCTTTACATGGTCAACAGAGCTAATGTTAGTGTTTTAAAATATTCCCCCATTAAGGCTGCAGTTTTTACTCATTCTTTATTGAATTTTTCGTAAAATTACAGTACAACTATGGGCATCATAAATAACATGTAAAGTCATAACACATATATCAAACACCTGGAAGGTTTAGCATACTCCTACAAAATAAATGTAGCGGACATAAAGCAAAGTTTAAGAATATGTAACACATATGAAGTAATTAAATGACAGAGAGCAAGCTACATCAGTTGTGCAATAACAGGTATTATCTAATGACTTTTTAACGACAGATCCTGGTACACAACAACTGCCGTTTACCTTGACAAGATTAGATTGCTGAAGAGTACTATAGGTTTGGTTACCTGAAGTAGAAGCAGTAAGAAGAATTGAGCACAATGAGTCATGAATGATCTCATTACCAGGTATATCCTTCAACTTTAATACTTCTCTACCTTTGGCTAGAGTTGACTTCCCGTTTCTTCACATAGCTTAGCATTACTCGTTCCATGCATTGCAGCACTAATGATACAAGCAGCATTTAACTGAATGTTTTCCAGGTTTTCTTCATCAAATACCACATAGACACTCCCACTTACCTACCATAATCGAGAATCAGCCTGGCAAAACTAGTATAAAATAGTTTCCAGTGTATTTCTGTCCAATCTAAATTTCAGGTTTTTCATAATGTTAATCAATATACAAGATTTCTTACAGATTTCAGTAATATGATCAGATCATCTTCAAATAAAAAGCATATTGTAAGCCCAAGATGTTTGTGATGGGTGACATTTTGCAATACATGACTCTGGAAATGAATAGGTGGATAGCTAATTTGGTTTGTCTTACAAGAGATGAGCATGCAATCAGCTTTTAGAGCATTAAAAGTCACAAGTCAATTTTTTTTACCATTGATAAATATCAGCTAGATCCCA
The DNA here is from genome assembly GCA_964020975.1 of Hermodice carunculata. Taxonomy (NCBI): domain Eukaryota; kingdom Metazoa; phylum Annelida; class Polychaeta; order Eunicida; family Amphinomidae; genus Hermodice; species Hermodice carunculata. The sequence continues at coordinate 97,162,963 of OZ026622.1, forward strand.
ATTCATAATTTCAGCAGCAGTAAGGGATTATCAATATTCAAGTACAGTGAGGTACCATCAGCAATCACTTTTATGTTACAACCAAAAATATCCACAATATCGTTGATACAAGAAACACGAGAAGCCCAAGCACAAGACCTTGAGGCACTCCAATAAAAATTTTACCCTAACTGGAGGATTGGCCTCGAATAAGTACCAGTTGGTAAAATCTTTAGATAATCCGAAAACCACTTGTGAAGATCTCCCTCATTAATTGTTCTCCAAGGCAAGTCCAGCCTTAGGCCACAGCTGACTTTCGTCTTCCTCAGCATCCAGTTCCACATGGTTGCCTACACCTGTCACCCTTCCAAAGACAGCTGGGAGAGACTTCAGTTATTCCTCAGACTGTTTCTGCCTTGCAAGGTCTGATTGGCGCAACAATGACTTGCATTTCTCGGCTCCCTGTCCTGCATGGATTCCCAGGTCCCACCCAGTCACCTTCACTGTTACGCCTTGCAGCACACTCTGTGTGGATGATCTTCAAGAGACCATGGCATTCAGGCCTGAGACTGGTGGAGCACAAACATGTCCTCATAATGTGCCACAGCAAGACCATGGTGGCTTTCCTCAACAGGCAAGGCATGATGCGATCCAAGAAGCTTACAAAGTTGGCTGGATGCACGACTGGATGGTGCTGCAAATATGAGGCCTGCACACATGTGAGGCATATGGTTGGACATCAAATGGCCTGGCCGACCAACTCTTGAGGAGAGGTCAGCCCATAGGGTCAGTGTGGTTGCTCCCCCCACAGGTCATTCAGGCCATGTGGGCCAAATAGGGAACTCCATAGGTGAACTTGTTTGCGATTCTTGGGAATGTGAAACTGCCAGTTTATCTCTTGCTTGTCCTGGACCCCCAGGCCCCATTGCTGGACACTCCAGCTATGGGGCCTGGAGCAACCTTTGGGCCTACACTTTTCCACCTCTGCAGATAAGTACGCAACGTCTGGTCCCATGATTGCAATCTGATCCACGTTACCCCCTGGAAGGATCAAAACAATTGCTTTGGTAGACCTGTTGGAACTAAAGATCGAGCCTCCACAACATTTACCAGTGTGGCCAAAACTTCTGGTGTAGCTGTGGACCAGTGTGTTGCACAGGAACCGTCAAGTGCTCAACCTCCATGCTTGGCCCTTATCTCACAGCACAATTGCGACAGAGGTTTCTCAGAATTGATGTCAGATAGAATTGTCAGAAGAGCACTTTGATAATTTTCTCCAACTGTCTACTCAGAGACATTGTCAACTTCCTGCTTTATAGGTACAGTGGAAAGTCTTAGGCAAGTGCTCAATAACAGAGGAGGGTTTCTGATCAGCCATCTCCTCAACCCTTGCAAATGTCCTAGACATTCCCATTTGGAGCAATCCCTATCACCACTTCTTTCTATACCAATAGGTCAGAATTGAGACAGGCGCTACTTTGGTGGGACCTGCCACTGGCTTGAGTCATGTTACAGAAGGGCCCCGTTCAGTGTCTTGAGGACCCCCAGTGTATGTACCTCAAGAATTGGATGTCAAAAACTTGTTTTCTTTTAACACTTGCTTCAGGGGCTCAAAGAAGCGAGATCAATGCTGTAGCTTGTGACCAACTCCAATGGAGGCCTTACCACTCCAAGGTGACCCTGAGTGCTCACTTTGGCTTCCTTGCAGAGAACCACGTAGCCTGAGATCTGGCTATGGCCTTCAGGGGTTTTACTCTCTGTGCTATGGATACTGGTTTCCCCAAGAGGATGGAGCCTGTGTCCATCGAGAGCCCTTTGCTGGTACCTTTTTTGCATGGATGGAAGCAGCGGACAGAGGTCATCCCTCTTCCTACCCCTTGGTAACCCATTTAAGGAGCAAGTTTGCAGAAACATGATTTCTTCCTGGATTAAGCAAATGAACCTTAAGGACTATGAGATCTTGTTGGAAAGACCTACTGCCATGCAGCTTGTCCCAGCCAGAGCTCATTAGCCTTCAAAGCCTCCTGGCGTGCCCTGCAGGAGGTCATGGTTGTTGACATTCTGCTGGCCTCTGGATGGCGATCATCTATGACTTTCCAGGAGCAGTACTTTCACAACATGATAGTGCCAGAGGAGGGCATGTACCCCTTTGGGAGTGCCACAGGTTCTTTGGCTAATGTGCAGGTTGACCCAGGAGTCCACTGCCCTCAGGAACCATATACCAGCCCCCCAAACCGTGGCCACCAGTTTTGCGACTAGGTCCTGTTAGATCTCCAGCTTCCATCGAGCTGAATCAGATAGCATCTATACAAGAAGCGGCCAGCTATCATGTTGTTGGACAAGTTCGGGGAGGGGGTTCAGTACAGTCCCATGCTGGTCCTGGTTTCTATTTCAGCCAGATTCTGCTGTTGGCAGCCTCAAGTCCAAGTATGTCTGAGGTTTTCCTTTGAGACATCGCTTCTTCACTCAAACTGATGGCTTCCCCCAAGCTGCCGGTCTCAATGACCATACAGTCGAGATGCTGACCTGAGTTTAATGAGATGCGAGATTAGGGGTCAAATCAGCAGCCTCGTTCTCGGTTCCATTGCTGGGCAGTGCTTATGTAAACAAAGACGCATGGGCACATCTTAGTCCCTGCTATTTGGGAGTGTTGAGGTGTTCGCAGATCACATGAAAGGGGTGTGATAAGTCATTTACCACTTACAGTAAAACCTTCCTATACCGAACACCCTTGGGACCTGAAAAAAGTGTTCCATAAGGGGAGGTGTTCAGTATAGGCAAGTTTGCTAACATTGGAAGTATACATACGGGACCAAGAAATGGTGTTCAGAATAGAGAGGTGTTCGGTATATGGAGGTGTTCGGTTAAAGAGGTTTTACTGTATATAACAGTCAGTGCATTTATTGGGTTACGATTAATGGTCATTTTACGAGCATCCTGTCACCCGATACCCCACTGAAGACACAAGAGATGCCTGTTTGGAACACCCACCAACCAGATTCTGCTCTGGCATTTTAATTTAAAACAGATCCATGACCCTCTCATGCTGTAACTTGACCAACAAGTGTTCATGCTTTTCAAGAGGGTATGAATTTGGGCTGGATTGGGTTAAATTTTCAAGATACAAGTGGTCCAATTTGAATAACAGAACAGTCCATTTTATCAGAATTAAAGGGGGTTTAGAACTACTGATAAAATAAAACCTTTTCTGTAATAACATAGATTAGGCTAAGTTTCATACTTACTGATATTTTAAGTTGTGAAAAAAATATATTTGAGCATTCTAGGGCAAATTGTACAGATTTGATCAAAATTCAAAGGGCCCCACCCCCTAAATATGTCATTTTGGGGTTCCTTCCTTTTTGGCTGAAAGGTGGACACAAGGTTGTCACTATCCCACCACCCCTATTGGATTATGGATCTGTTTGCTTTGGCAGTGCATTCTTGGTGCAAATTGCCGGGAATAGACCCCATGTTACAAAAGTGGAACTTTGTAGAAAAAGTGGATTTTATTGCAAAATGGCGGATTTTAGAGGTTGAAATTCAAAGTCAGGTCAGAAGATTATTTCTTTCTAATTTGGACCTACATCTTACTGTTTGCATCAGGAAAGTATTTTTGCAGTGGATGGCAAAATATTTTGTCATCACATTGCTTGTACAAAATTTGATCAAATTACATGTACATGACCTCTGGATATTTTGGTCAGCAATGGCTGACAGATCAGAAATGAAATGGACATATTGGACTACCATGGCCCTATTATTAGACTGGAATAATACCATAATGTGGATTTAAATCTGTGGAAAGAGGATATATAAAGGTAAGAGATCATAACACATCTTTTGTACCACTTTTTACAAATTTCTTATTTGTATGTGATACCAGTTAATATCATGGCCGCCATGTTGGATTTTGTGTATTTTGGTGACGTCACAGCCTTAGGCTTAGCTTGGAACCGAGGCATGCTGGTAGCCAATCAATCTCATTCATGTCTCAGCATTTCGACTGATATGTGGTCAGTATGCCAGTTACGTTACACACTCTGCCTTTGCATCTGTATATGTGCAAGTGGTGGTTGAGAGGTAATGTTCCATGATTAATATGTGAAATTATTAGTCATTTCCCTATTAGTAAGTATACTTCCCTCTTGACCACCAGAGCAGCCCACCCGACCACCAGGCTTCCTCTTTCAGCTGATGTCAACTGACCACTCTTCAAAAGAAGAAGGGTGATATGGGGAGCATGTGCACTGGCAGTCACAACCAGTTGCAAAGCAACCAAGAGATGGGGCTATGGGACCATCAGGTTCTCCAGAATCAAGTGTGTGAACTCAACTCAATTTCATGGGCATTCCACCCAGACACCGAGGTAACTATGTAACGACTCTTGAGTCAAAGCTGACTCTCTTGATGTCAATAAAAATACTATTATATTTTACACCGCCATCTGGCTACACTTTGTTCATACACTTTCAATCTTATGACTGTACCTGCTGTTCTTCAACCTGGAGCCTTAGTTCCTATATTTAAAAAAATTTACTTTGAATCCTCATCACCCTGCCAATTTTAGGCCAATTACAGAATGCTCCATTTACTTAAAATTAGTTGCTATTGATATGTATTTAAGACACCACTTCAGATGCCGAGTATGGATTTTTAAAAAAATTGTTTTGGACCTGCGTGGCTTAGTGTTGAACGATGTCATCTCGTACTTTAAATTCAACAAATCAAACACCCCCCTTTCATCTGCAGTCTTTTGGAACATGCTGACTGGCTTTTATTTTAAACTTGTGAAAGTATCCAGGGTGGTATCAAGTGGCAACCATATAGTACGACTTCACATGACAAGAGGGACCTGACAGGTGTATACTCTCAAGCTTCTCAATGTATTTATTATTGACTTGTTACTTCACATTGAAGAATCTAACTATGGTATATGTATGGGGTGGCATACAACCAATCATTTTGCCTTTGCTGATAATATAACTCAAATTTCTGCTAATGCCACTGTACCTCAATCCCTTATTGATATCTGCCCGGGCCATACCCACAGCTGGAATTTTTCTTATGGTCATAGAAAATCGAAGTGACACTTACTGATAATACGGTAATCTTAACACCAGAGAGTCTTTTGTTATGGTTTTTGTGGTCAGGAGACAATTTAAAACATGGAGAAACTAAATATTTTCCATGTAACCTACACCAATAATGTGTCATACACCTTTTCTGTGTGAGCTGTCATGACCTGGTGTCATCTTTCATGTGATATCCTATTTCTGGAAGACAGTAGGTATTCCCAGTCTCACTCAAGGCATGATTTACACAGACCTGCTTAAAAGTGATTGTTCATTATTAGAGTCCACGCAAGGGAAAATTGTCAAAAACATGTTCCGTTTTTCCCAAGCAACATCAACACCTGCCATGTTTTAACATGGTTAAGCAAAATGTTACAAGTCAGGCTTTTCGAATCAGATGAGTGCAAACACCCCTTGGGTTGTCTTCTTTCCTATTGTCAAAATGTTTATCAGAAAAATAACTTTGTCAGACTGTTTATGTAAATTTGACATTCCTTGTTCTTGTTTTTCCCCAAAACGTAAGCAATTACCACCCACAGCTTGCACAGTTAATAGCATATATGACACTTTGTGTTACCTTCTAAGTAACCCAAGGTTTAATCAAAGTGGCTCCATCAAGCGCCATGCAGCAAAACGCCTTTCAAGTCCTTGGTAATTTGTATTCGTTGTATCTATTGTTGTTTTCTTGCTCTGATAACGTGCTTATCTCTATAACTTACTGCTTTTATGCTAGTGAGCAGCACCGTACCATTTATATTCTGTTTTAATGATGTGATCTGTGATTATGTGTCGACTGTGATTTGATCTTATTTTCCCTCATTTGTGGGGGCATTATGTGGATCCTATGACTGCATTATGTGATTATGATTTCATGTGATTGTGTTTCGTGCGTGATCCTAATATGTATGATATCTTAACGTACATTACTTTTCCTCATTCGTGGGCGTTTTAATGAAATTGTTATTTTATTATTGTTTTGTTCTCTCTGCATTATTATGATATGCACATAACATTATAATTTGCCTTGAACAGAATCTACGATTTGGGTTTTTTCAAATAATAATAATAATAATAATAATAATAATAATAATAATAATAATAATAATAACAACAATAATAATAATAATAATAATAATAATAATAATAATAATAATAATAATAATAATAATAATAATAATAATAATAGCCTAATAATAATAATAATAATAATAATAATAATAATAATAATAATAATAATAATAATAATAATAATAATAATAATAATAATAATAACAAGAACAAAAATAATAATCAGTCTTTCCCTCTTCATTTCCCATGCCAGACATGCAATTCTGGCACAGTGTCATTAAAGATCTTTAGTTTTTGCCCTCCATATCTTAACTGTTGTACAATATACATAGAAGCGCACAGTTGTGGGTGTATTATTGGGCTCCTTCCTCCCAACACAGTGTGACTTATTGATATCTTCTAAGAAGAGGTTAACTCCGAGCTTTTTTTCTCAAGATATTCAAGACAGCCTATAGAGACAGGTTCACGAAAAAACCTTGGTTACAGCAGAAGATTTGATGGTATTATCCCATGTGGGTATTGTAGTTCATTGTCAATCCTGTTAAATTACAGAGGTCATCCAATAAGTACAAACTCAGCTTTATCAGCAGAAAACTAAATCAAGTTCGGGCCACTCATTCACGAAATTTCAAGGATACATCGATTTGTTGCCATGATCAAAAGTAATACAGGATTATATGCAGAACAAATTTTATTATAATTTCTGCAAGATAGTGTAAACCACGGCTGCAATCTTTGTCTAATCTGCACATCATAGGCATTAAGCATTGCTTGGTACCTCAATACTTTCAGTAACCTCTATTTAACATTTATTTTCCGAGTTTACTTTTCTCTTTGAAAAACTAATACTTTATGCTTCGTAAGGCAATCAATGCTTAATATCAAAGTGTGCGACATTTCTGGTCTAAGTTGGAATGTATAGACATATTCTGGCTTTCCATTTTTTCCATTCAGCATAGCAAATGCTATCTCTCTTTGACCCATACTGCCAATCTACTGCCTCCTGCAGTACTGGGGCTACATCTGCAGGAAGGCTCAAGTTTCAAATCGATATGCAGGACCAGCTGTTCATACGAAATATTTGTTATTTGATAAGATATTTGGGCTCCTCTGTATATTGATACCCCAGAAATGAATTTTACTGATTTATATTTTGACAAAATTGTCAGTTACCAGTATAATTTCACACTCTGGATCAGAATGATGACAGAAAGAATATATTTTTCCAACTTTATTCCCTGCAGTGAAGTGGGGAAATTTTGTTGATTATTGTGCGGAGCAAAAGGCATAGGATTAAAACTCTGTGGGCAACAGTTTAGTGGAACAGAGTTCTGTGGACCACAATTTTATATTTCAAAATTTGTTTGGCCGTGATTTTGATTTTGTGATACATTTTGAAGGACAAAAATTTGTGTTTGATAAGAGAGTCATCTTCGAAAAGCACAATATGGGCGACCAACTTTTAAGCACCGAAAACAAAGGAAATTTTTGTATTGGCATGATTGAGAAAGATGTCTTATGGCATTGCACCTAATACGAAAAATTTTGCACGGTGTTGTCCTATTTTGCCTTGATTGGGGTTCTTGTGTCTATGGTGTTTCTTTGGTAAACTGAGACTCATGACTTTGTTCTTGTCTCTGTATGACGTCTTTTAAGGAGCTTGCATTTACACTGGACGGCTGGTGACCTTCTGCCCAGACACATTCAGGCACGCACTGTCTGCGTCATCAGTAGTTTTTTTTTTTTGGGGGGGGGGTGCCAAGTAAAAGTGATCTAAGTTCCGGCCTCGGACCATTCACAAAAAGAGTTAATTCTTATCCAATGTCATTTGAGTAACTTTCAAAACATTCCCATCGTTGCTCTATTTTTCTGAGGAGCCTACCCTCTAGAATCCAGTAACCCTATTTTTAAATATATGTTAAATGCTGAAACCTGATTTTCCCAGTCAGAGCTGGGTTCTTGATCCAACTCTCTATGCCAAATTTCAACAATGTCTTGAAGTGATAATCTGCAAACTGTATTTTTCAAATCACTCCATTTGGCTAATGCAGTCTGTGCCAGGAATTTCTCTAGAAATGATACAGCATCTTCATATGACAAACCGCTGGATGTTAATAAAGAAACATTGTTCTTGCCTGCTGTGGGTGTTGCCTCTGCCACACAACCCACTCTTATTTCAATTCCCACTAGTCCGTGTTTCAAACATTTGTGCATTGGCCTCATGTCATGTCCAAACTTGCTTGAGCCATTCCTCTGTTACAGGCATGTATGGTCACAGCAGCTGGAAAAAGGTTTGTAAATAATGTTTCTCTCGAGACTCAATTATGCCACGTTTTCTGCCATACGTAACGGGTTTGGCTTGGCTGAAAGCCCACTGTGATTGTCGCTTCACAGTTAACTTGAGAGAGGGTTCTGAGAAAGGCCGTGATATTCATTTTTGCCATTGCAATTGGAAGAGACCAGAGGATATGGGAAATAGTTGTTTAGAAAGATCAGTATAATCCATGTTTAGATGACTATAGAATAAACCAAGCAGATAGAAATGAAAGAAAATTAAAAACACTTAAGGGCCACATAAAACTCTAAATTAAACAACCAGAAAGTTCAAGAGCTCTTTGTCCAGCAAAGCTTTTTCTCAACAAAGGTCTAATGATGGCTTCTTTAATAGATAGAGATACCATTCCAACAAATATACATTATTGGTCATTGATCATAAAAGAATATTGAATATATTATCATTTCAACCTCTGCTTAATAGGGTATTATAAATTTTCAATTGTCGATAGCTTCAAAACTATAATCGATGTTTTGTACACTAAAATATAATTTGGAAAAATCAATCCTATTGAATGTCTTTCAGGTGGACATCCATTTTCTATTTTAAGGTGGATGGAGCTTCAGGCAAGTATTACACCTACAATGAGACGTTAACACACGTCAGCCGTGTGGGCAGCGCGGTGGCTAAACTGGGAATTGGTCATGGGGACAGAACCATCATGCTCAGCCCAAACTGCCTCGAGTTCCCCATCATGTATTTGGCTTTGACCTCCACTGGAGCAACAGTAATTCCTGTCAACCCTGCTTACACTCCAGGTAAAACATTAAGTAGACTCCCCATCAAGTGGTCTCAAGTTGATGGCGATAATGAATAATCGTCATTAGCCTTATTTAAAGCTCTGGCAGCATACCAAAATGCTGCAAAATATTTAAACCTTATCACACCTTCACTTTTCTGCCCTGTATTACAGAAAATGATATGAACTTATAACTATTCAAATTGAAAAATGTATTTGCATTATGTGCAGCATACCAATTCCAATTTTTAGAAATATAGAAATGTTACTTCAAGAAGACCTGTCTCACCTCGTTATAGAATTCAAAATGAGGAGATCAAAATACAATGACAGCACATGTTGGGACAGGGCCACACAGTTAAGCCGACCTTACATAGCAAAGTGCTAGAAGTACGACTGTGTCTTTAGGGCTAAAGCCTCTTATATTCTGACGATATAAACACCATGGTTGATTGAAGGATGCACATCCAGTAGCAGCCGTAAAGGATGCAGTTTCAGTGAGTTGGTCCAAAACTTTACTTCATAGTCGTGATATTGTGCATCAGCCGTTTGACATCAGGGTCTAAAACTGATAGGCACAAAGTTCAATACCACTCTGAACAGTCTGGTAGACAAACTTGATAACTTTACTTGTGTTCATACTCAAGGCTTACTGTAGAATTTATTTAAGTTGTGACTTGAGAAAGGCACTCACTCATAAAGGACGACTTGTGGTTTTAAACTGGTCCTCTCAACCTTTCAAATATTCTCCACCAATAGACTCTAGTTTTTGTCAAAACATACAGGCCTAAACATTTAAAACCAAACAAATGTATCACTTGTGGCAAAGACAACAGGAAACATTGTAGGCCAGCCACTGTTTCGTATACATGAGCAATGATGTGCTCTTCTTTCTGACAGTTTGAACCTCTTAATGCAAATCATACACTGAGGTACCGTGGTAAGTTTTTTGCTGAGAAACTGGTATTATCAACATTGGTTTCAAATCTTTTGCGTATAATTTTGAAATTTTGTGTGGAAATTCCTGTGTGTCAACATGAAATCCGTCCTTTTTTCTTGTTGTTCAGTTGTTGTCAGGTTCAGATGAAACAGAGGGTAGTCATAAACTTTTCAGGTTTTTTCCTAATTTTGCCAGTATGTGGCGGTTGGTAATTTGTGAGGAATAAAATGATACTCCAGTTATAATAATGGCTTCATTTAGTGAATAGATCTATGATCATTTTATCTTTACCAACATCATCTATAAAATCATGAAATGCAATCACATTTCTGCTTGCCATATCTAAAAATGTCATTATGGTGATACACTGTAAACAAACTCAGTGTTTGGAATAATATCCCGCATGTCCTCATTCAGGGCTTGAGATTGGCTGTAACACCAAATAGCTCACTCAGGTAGAGTTTCAATCATGTTTCACCCTATGTATTTTCCTAGATTGGTTGGTACCGCTACAATTATCCTAAAAAGGATGCAGAATTGTGAAATGTAAATTCTGTGATTATGTTGGTGAGGTCCCTGGCCTCCTGAAGAGTTTTTGGTATCTTATGAGTGCCTCCTGGCCTCCCAAATGATAGCCCTAAGCCTCCAAGGGATGGCTAAATTTCCCCGATGTAATGACCTGATGGCTAACGTATAACGCATTTTCCTAGTTTTAACTTTGTACAGCTTGCTTCGTAATAGTTGGCTTGGTGGGCCACCCAGACCATACACTGAATGCAAGTGTGAGTTAAGTTGTCTTAACATTGCCCTGTGCATTTGTATCTGTAAGGCGTTTTTTGCATTAACTACTTTGCATAGCCATGGATGCAAGGGAACCAATCAAAATCTATGAAGGAGCACAACTTTGAAATAGGTTGCCTAATGCACTTGCATGTGTCTTGTGCCAGGGTGTATGAGGCATGATTCCATGCCTCATGATGGGGTATTTAGCTGTGTTTAGCTGTAGATGTTTAATGGTTTCTTTGTCAAGAGATAAATAAACCCTGGCAATGCATGCTCACAATATGTACAGCTTCTATATCCACTTTGTAGTTTTCTATACTGCTATCCAGATGACATGTAACAATGGTGGTAAATTGACCATGACTGTAATTTTGTTCAATAATATGTGTTGTTGCTGAAATATGTCCTAATATAGCGGAGTTAGCATATCAACACACTGGTCATTGCTTGTAAGTTCCAGTTTTACATGTAGTCAAAAATTAGGGCCACACTTGGAGTCTGTTTCATCCATGTAACCTCCAAAGTCTTTATGATGCAACTTAGTTATAAGCCGTCCTGCCTTGCTGACTTCACAATAACTGAGCAAGGTGAGTAAGTGTGCTTTGTTAGGATCGATTTGCCTGCTGATGCACAGTCTATTCTACAGGTCTGCCAGCGCACTTGAACATATGGCCACAAACTCTGCGTCTTTACATAGACCAAACCACAACTTTATCTGTCAACATCACATGAAAGACGCCATGCTTCACATTTAGCGGTGTTTTCTGCACGTCAATCATATCTGATCTACCACTGTCTATCAAAATTTCCACCAGACTTCATATGCCATCTTGCAATGGCACCAATGACAACCTTACCAAACAACATGCTCCAGGTGTATGTTGAGCACAGAAGAACTTGTTTGGATAGACGAAAGCCATCTTCATCAATCAGTTTCAGCAAACCCTCTCAGGTTCTTTGCTACTGCCACCCTCAATTATAACCTTTCGTTCAGATATATCCTTTTTATAATACTACATTTGTCCTCAGTCAATAATAGTGCCAGTTGATATGTTTGCTAATTATAAATAGTACCGTTGAAGTGGAAACTATAACTTTACCAAACACAAGTGACCATTTGATCTGGTGGTGCTGATGTCTGTTCAGACATGAGGGGGGGGGGGGCATGTGGGTGTCTTACCTTATGTTACCCACAGATTTGCAGTGTCCCTGTCAGCATAATTCGTGGTGAGGCCTCTTTCTCTGCTCAACCCTTCTGGAGCTTTTTTTTTTTTTTTTGATCTATTAAACCTCATGACCCCCATTCATTGCTAACTCCCTCAACATGTGCTGGCAACAGTTTCTATATATATGTGTGTGTGTGTGTGTGTGTGTGTGTGTGTGTGTGTGTGTGTGTGTGTGTGTGTCACATTATGTTAGATATTGATGGAATTAAGTGGGGAAGGCCTTCCTGTTGTGTTATATTGCTACGTTGAATCATATCCGCATATTTCCCCGCAACAAAATGGGTAAAATATGGAAACAGACAAAAGTATTAATTTGGGGGTTCTCCAGAGTTTGCTCGAATAAGACCAAAAATGTCAGCCTTATCGTGAAAAATTAACCTTTCTGATATGAAGAAATACTTACAACGTTGTGCTGGTATTGTGTAAAATTAACGTTTGCTTTTATGTTTGTAGGTTATCGAACGTTTCTGACAAGTAATGCTTTCATATATATTTTACAGGTGAAATTGCTCATGTCATCGGATTGGTCCAACCAAAGCTCATTGTCACTGTGGCCAGTCTGGTGAACAACGTTAGGGCAGCCATGTCCCAAGCAGGCTGTGTAAAGGTCAGATTAGATTTAAAATTGATTCTTTAGACAGGTACATCAATCTGTGATGACTTTGGTCTCTGTTGTCCAATAAGAAGATTCAAATTTTTCACAGCAGATATAACTTATTCAAACTCTCTCCACATCAGAGCCTATCCTGTGATATGTACATATTTTTGGAAGATATATAAAGATAGGAACACAGACATAAACTGTGGTGCACAAAATTGCGTTGTTTTTCACACATAGAACATTTGATATTCAACTAATAACACTAAACCTTATGTCCTTATGGCTGTAATAAATTAGCCATATGCCAATGGTTATCTATTATCTATAAACGGGTATCCATGTAATTTCAACATAAGTGATTTTTGTATTTTCTTATTATATTTTAAAAACTTCCCACTAAAATCTACGGCCATATTCACAAAGAATTTTCATTTAATGCAGAATTTAGGATCAATATTTAAACCATCTAATAGGATTTCAAATTACATCATGTTGGGTCCAATGGTTTATTAACAATTCTAGTATGAACCAATCTACCTTGATGTTTGTTACATAAAACGATGAACTTCGACGCTATAGCTTAATCTTAATTTGATCCTAATTTTGATCCTTGGATTGGATCAAACTGAGATTTAATTAATAAAGTAAAATTTAAAGCTCATATTATAACCCAAAAGCATAGGTTAGTTAATCAAGGAAATATTAGGTGGAAAATTGTTAGTAGTTTGGGGTTAAAGTGCAATATAAATTCAGGATCAAATTCGGGAACAGATTGAAGTATTTGTGAATATGGCCACTGAAGATTAAAAGGGACTGCTGGAAACGTGGAAATGGGTTGAGTCTTTTAAAAGTATTTCAATGTAATATTAAAATCAATACTATGTAACAAATTTCACACAGGGTGAGTTATATCACAGAATTTTATCTCCATCAAATCACTTCCACTTTGTTGATTTTGCCACAGGAGATCATTGTGTTGGATACAGCCGATGGTTGTCGGCCGTTTGCCAGCTTGATGGATGATGATGGTACAGCCTTCACTGAGAACCTGGACATTGATACCAGAGATCACGTGGCTACATTGCTTTTCTCTAGTGGCACAACAGGACCACCCAAAGGCGCCATGATGACACATCACAGCATCATTGCCAATATACAGCAAATGAAGTCTGTACACTTCAACATAGAGTCTTGTCATCACCCCCCCCCCCCTTATCTGTTAATATACAGAGATTAGAGCAGTCTAAACACACCTGCGCATTGCTTGATCTCCTTTCAATCACCAGTGAAAATAGTAACCGAAGTGTAAGGTATATGATCATAGTCCAGACACACATTACACACATTCATAAATTCCAACCACAAAATGACAGAAACTAAGATACAGCAAGAGGCAGAGATTCAATAATTACCAAAACATCATCTTCCAATGCCGTGAAAAAACAAATTGCACTGCTGACTTAAGACAGGCAGTCACACATAAAAGACAACTGGTGGTTTTAAACTGGTCCTCCTAACCTTTGAAATATTCTTCATTAACAACAAATTTTAGTTTCTTTCCAAAACATATAGTATTAACCACGTAAAACCCCTCCCTGACTTTTCCCTTGTGCCAAAGATAAAGAAGAAATCATACACCTTCCACTTATGGTATTCCCGATTTCTTATTCAGCTGAGGGGACAGCAAACTAAGAAAGTAGGCCTGCATCATATTTGTGACATTTGCAAAGGTGGAACATTACTTTTATGCCCTAACTCTATTATAACTATGAGTCGGAGAACACAGGCCACAGCACAACATAGACAACGAAGTATTTATCCAGCAGTTCAGAAAAAGTTTACCCAGATTCATAAATTCAAACATAACAATCAGGCCAAAGTCAAATAGAACAATTGTCTGAGATTCAAAAATTATTAAACCATCAACTTTCAGCCTTCAATGCTAATGTAAAGAAACATATTCATTCCTGACTTGAGTGAGGACACTCATTAAGGACAACCCGTGGTTTTAAAGTGGTGATCTCAACTTTTGCAATATTCTTCACGAAGTACAAACTTGAGATTTGTTCCAAAATATATAGGCCTCTCCACTCAAATCCCAAAATGTATCACTGATGCCAAAAATAAAGAGACATGTTAGGCCTGCCACTTACACACAGGAAGTTATTACACTCACCATAACTTGTCCCCCACGAAGTATGAACATGCTATGAAATGCTTTACAGCAATAATATCTTTTTGTGTTTTTCATGATTTCATACCTAATAGCGAGTGCACATAACCCAAGGTAAACTAAACAGCCATTTAAAGCTCAGTAATCTATAAAGGTCTCTGTTACTGCTTCACGTTCGACTGACCGAGTGGTGTTGGTTTCCGTTTTCAAGTTATCTTGATTTTGATACTTTAAGTTTACATATGCTTTTGCAAAAGTCACAAGGAAAGCTGTGGCGGAGTAACACAATTTACAGTAAATAGTCCGTAACGCTGTTTTCTGTCTTGTAGCACCCCTGAAATCTTGGCAGTGGCACCTGGTGAGCAATCGTACATAGCTTATCTACCTTTCTATCATGTTTTTGGCCTGGTCGTCATCATGCTGAATGGGCTGCGACAGGGCACAAAGCTTGTCATTCTCCCTAGGTTTGAGCCAGAACCCTTCCTGAAGCACGTACAGGACCACAAGGTAAAGGTTGCATCCATTACGATGTTAGATCAGTTCCATGAGTATTGGATTCTCAACTCATGTGTGTGCATATATAAATGTGCTCATGAGCATATATAAATGTGCTCATGAGCATATATAAATGTGCTCATGAGCTTATATAAATGTGCTCATGAGCATATATAAATGTGCTCATGAGCTTACAGTAATGGACATGCATTCAATGTTTTGATTCGGTTCATGGATGTTTTTCGATGTTGATGCAATAATTATTTTATGTTTTAGTAATCTTTTGATTTATTTTAGGAAAATCTTTTTTATGGATTAATAGGCAAATTGATTGTACCTAGCACATAGGTTTACGTGAGTCATCTAGTTTCATTTTGCCACCTAAGTGCTACAATTTATTTCTTATGGTCCAATGTGTCTTAAAAGTATTTTCTACAAAATATTCACTACCTTCTTGTGTCAGACACGCAATGTAAACGGAAAGGGTAGTGCTATGGCCATCCGGTGGCTAATTGGGTACTCATATATTCATGGGATACGCCACAATAAGCGATGACTAGGAGCTAACTATCACATGACCACTGTACAATATTACAATTGAGGAGTCCGCCCACAAAACAAAATGATGTGGTCCACTTTTCCTGTATGACGTCTCTTTACCGTTAGAACTTGGATGTGAGTGTTAAGTGCTCTACTCGATTATGTCACTTAACGCTTAGCTTATACGCATGTGTATATGGTCTTCTTGTTCCAGATACATGTCACTTAGTACTGGACATAATTAAGTGTCAAATACTCTATATGGTTACGTCACGTAACTATTGGTCTACATACAGGTGTACGGACTTGCAGACACATGGCACAACTTGAACCACTGTCGTAGAACAGAACAGAACACAAATTAGTACAAATATGGAACTGTATTTCAGCAATAGCAAATCAAATAACTCAGGCGATTAAGGAAAGAAACATGACCTTTTCACCCCACCCATCTGCACACCGATAAAGCTTTGTAGCATCGCTGAGAATTAATTAGTGCATTATTTCCAATGTGTATTTGTTACATGTAGGCATATCATCATATTATCATTGAAAAGGAATTTAAAGATTGTCATATAGCTAATGTGTTCTGTAGAACAAGCCCCCCTTTTTAGTAGATCACTATTGTATGTGTTCACTGGAACACTGGCGGTACGTATTCACTATTGTATGTGTTCACTGGAACACTGGCGGTACGTATTCACTATTGTATGTGTTCACTGGAACACTGGCGGTACGTATTCACTATTGTATGTGTTCACTGGAACACTGGCGGTACGTATTCAATTCAATGAGATATAAAACCTAAATTCATTGATGTTCAACGCTGGTTTTGGGACAAACACCATGGCAGGAATTTGCAAAAGAGTAGCAACGATTCTTCATATATTTAGCATGGATCAACTGTGATCTCGAATGTGGATACGCAACTGTCCAACGAGCTCAATTGAACAATGCAAATGTTTTTTCATAAAACCCTAGTGACAATATCGCAACAGCCTGCAGCCCTGTTGTTGCATGGGCCAGCGCTCAATATTTTAATATTTCTTTAGATGAAAAACATGCTTGAAACATGTTAGCAACATTCTGATATTGATTTAAGCAAAAGATATATTTTTAGCATTCTTCTAAACATATAGTAATGACATAATAACAAAATAAAGTTTGTTTTCCTTTTGTGACCACGGCGTCATCATTCACACAGTATATGGGCTTACACTCGTCTCTTCTGATCAATATTGCTTTATTTAAAGACATGTGTTAAAATTGATAGCATGCAGCAGTGGAGAAATGTCATGTGGCTAGCTAAAACCGCACTATCTCTGGATTTTCACGATGGTCGCATTATGATACCACACATGCCTTCAGGGAGATTTACAGACGTGATGCATAGTACAGCATGACTGGCAAGGAGGTGGCATCTTAATGATATGAGCAGTGATCTCTGCAGCAGGAAGAACTTAACTGATCAGGGTGAACAGTTCCCTCACTGGCCAGTGTTATGTGATTGAGATTCTCCCAACAGCTGAACAGTGGACACAGCGACATCCACATACATTCTTGCATAAGGATAATGCTGGACTCCACACTGCCAGAGTCAGTAAACACTACCTGAATGACAACTACCTCCACATGCTGCCTTGGCCTGCAAGGTCTCCACACTTATCCTTGGCCTGCAAGGTCTCCACACTTATCCCCATTGACCACCTGTGGGGTATTCTGGATCGCCGCGTCAGTTATTAGAACAATGATCCGCCAGCCATCCTTGATCAGATCGAACAGCGTTTAAGGAAACGGTGAAACAACATCCCCCAAGCAGAGATAGTCAAACTGCTCAACAGTATGCCAAGGAGAATACACACCCGCTTACAAAAACGTCACTAAAGCACCAATATGCTTTGAAACATAGGTCCTTTTCACGACCACAATATACCAAAAAGGGTAGATAAAACAGTTGTATATACACACACATATATATATATTTATATATTTATATATATATATATATATATATATATATATATATATATATATATATATATATATATATATGTTTGTATGTGTGTGTGTGTTTGTGTCAACCTAAATTTGCACACACACCCTCAAAAATATGCCAAATATGAATAAAGTAGAGCGGCTCACCTTTGTTTCCCTCCATGGCACACAGAGACTCACGGATGGTTGGTGTATATGAACCCAGAGAAGTTTTTTACTAGTCCAACTGGTGGACACAATGCTTAAGCTCTTTCAACCCTTTCCCCCTTGGATTAAGACTGAGTCAACAGCTTTCCTTGGCATGGATAGGGCACTAAGTGCCCACCCATGCCAAGGAAAGCTTTGACCTGGGGCATGTGATCTTGATAAGTCTCATGAACATTTCTCAGTCAAATTATTTTTCATAACTATTGAAAGTAGTTGAAAACACTGATGCAGCCGACATTTGAACCCCAGCCAGTTTTGGCCGGTTTGAGGGGGAAAGGGTCAACACCAACTTTGTCCCATGGTTAACCTTTAGACAACTGACTTTATGGGGTTTTAAGAATAGAAAATATCGCTAATATTCTATGTCACCAACGTTCAGATTGTAATTGTGTATGAAATGAAATAAATATTAACAGAAACACTGTTGGTAAGCTTTTTTGTTGCGATCATTTTCGCAATTACAATCTTTGGTGAACTTAGTGGTTATTTTGAAATTTTGATACAATGCTAAAGTATGAAAACTGTTGAAAATCCAATCAAATTCCACTGGTGACATATCCCAGGGCCTCCTGATAATTCGGCTGCATACCCCAGCCACGGCGTTTTTGTTGATATAAGTGTACCATCAAATGTAGTATCGTACGGTGAAAATGAATGATCTTAATTTGGGGGTGGATCCTTAAATATCTCCAGGCTCAATTCACAGTTTTTACCTTTTTTCACACAGGTTTGTTAGGTCATTTTAACTTCACACAGGTTTGCAAGGTCATTTTAACGTCACACAGGTTTGTTAGGTCATTTTATCTTCATATAGGTTTGTTAGGTCATTTTAACTTCACACAGATTTGTTCGGTCATTTTAACTTCAACTTTTAATTTGTTCCGGTGCCTTAGTGGTTCTACGTCAATTTCCGGGTGCCTTTTGGACTACGGTAGTCCATAGCAACATTCTCTTACAAGAAAATTTATGAAATTTCCACACTCATGGACCGATCTTTCAAAATCTGAATGAGGATGACGTGTTTGGAGCTTTGTCATCATACACTATCAGATTCATCCAACTCTTTTTCCTCCCTTTTACTCAATTTATAAGTTCATGTGAATTTTCAATTTACTGGTTCATACACCACACCAATATGTGGCTGCCTTTTGGACGAAACCAATCATTGGTGATAATCATTTACAAGAACGTTCTATCATAATTTCCACACTCATGCGCCAAAGGAAGATTATTTTTGTTATGTTCAAGAACATAAGAGGTTTAATTCCGCAATTATGTACTGCTGGGAAAAAAGATGCTACCCCCATTCCTTTAACATGGGCCTCTATAAATATGCCTGTATATGGAAAATATGGGTGGCGCGTGAAATATTATGTCAAATCAACGGGACAGCTTAGGGAATGCCTGACCAGTCACACGCACACATAAAATGTCCTGGAAACAGCACAACTGACAGAGAGGCGCCAAAAGTGTGTCTGGTATTGGGGTGCCTATAGGCTTTATAAGGGAGCCCTGGTAACACTGGAATCAACCTGAATCCACAATGCCGTGGCGTATGGGTCACTCACAACTAGCTGGATTTGGCAGGGGCAAAATCATTAGGATTTTGGAGGCTCGCCTTTCCCATCGGGAGGTTGTCAGGATAATGGTGTGCTCCATGCCATTACGGTAAAAAGATGGTGGAACCATTTCCAGGAAACTAGGGATGCAAGAGAAAAGATGAATCTGGATGACCAAGACGGGCAGATTGGACGGATGACCGTTACTTGATCCAATATGTGAAGAGGGACAGGTTTCTTTCCGCCGATAGGTATCACCGGCAGTGGCGCCACGCCTGCACCATCAGAGCGCCACAGTCTCCCATTAACAACAGACCAGTGTCAGCCAAACTGAGGGCATATTCCCCCCTGCCATTCACATCCTTCTCAGTCCTGCATACAAGACACGAAAGGTACAGTGAAGAACATGTAGCCTGGACCAAAAACAATGGAACAGCATAATGTGGTCAAGATGATTCCCGATTCTGCTTAGATTTCCATGCTGGAGAAATAAGGGTTCCACGAATGCCTTATGAGCTGTTCGTAAAAGGATGTATGGTTGAATGGTTTAGCATGACCGCTACAGAGCAGCCAGTGGGATGATGTTGGGGGGAGGCAACTACAGCAACAGGGAGACCAGCACGCATACTCAACATCAGGGTGGATGTGTGGCTCGGACATTTTTATGCAATACCCTATCTTAATCCTATACCAGATGTAAAAAGGTACCCTTTCTTAATCCTGTATTGTGTTGAAAGGAGTGCTGTATTGGTGCATCCTAATTGTTACTCCTATCCTAATCCAGCTGTGTGTATTTTGGGGGGCTTTTCTAATCCTATTAGTAATGAAAACAGGGACTTTCCCGCGGCACATACCCAGTACAATCCTACATGGAAGTCCCCCCCCCCCGTGTGCCACAACTGCTCATTTATTAAAGACATGGACGTCACACAATTGTATATAAAGACATAATTCCATTCCTTGACCACCAAGCCATCTGTAGCCTGTATCAAACAACGGTAAATAAAGACAAATCCATTCCTGGACCATCAAGCCTTCTGTAGCCTGTATCAAACAATGGTAAATAAAGACATAATTCCATTCCTGGACCATCAAGCCTTGTGTAGCCTGTATCAAACAATAGTATACAAAGACATAATTCCATTCCTGGACCACCAAGCCTTCTGTAGCCTGTATCAAACAATGGTAAATAAAGACATAATTCCATTCCTGGACCACCAAGCCTTCTGTAGCCTGTATCAAACAATGGTAAATAAAGACATAATTCCATTCCTGGACCATCAAGCCTTCTGTAGCCTGTATCAAACAATAGTATATAAAGACATAATTCCATTCCTGGACCACCAAGCCTTCTGTAGTATGTATCAAACAATGGTAAATAAAGACATAATTCCATTCCTGGACCATCAAGCCTTCTGTAGCCTGTATCAAACAATAGTATATAAAGACATAATTCCATTCCTGGACCATCAAGCCTTCTGTAGCCTGTATCAAACAATAGTATATAAAGACATAATTCCATTCCTGGACCACCAAGCCTTCTGTAGCATGTATCAAACAATAGTATATAAAGACATAATTCCATTCCTGGACCACCAAGCCTTCTGTAGCATGTATCAAACAATAGTATATAAAGACATAATACCATTCCTGGACCACCAAGCCTTCTGTAGCCTGTATCAAACAATAGTATATAAAGACATAATTCCATTCCTGGACCACCAAGCCTTCTGTAGTATGTATCAAACAATAGTATATAAAGACATAATTCCATTCCTGGACCACCAAGCCTTCTGTAGCCTGTATCAAACAATGGTAAATAAAGACATAATTCCATTCCTGGACCACCAAGCCTTCTGTAGCCTGTACGCACATGCTCTAATTTCCCATGTCTAATTTGAATAGTTCTATCACCTGCACACCAATTTCTATCGTAACGGACAGTTGTATTTGTTGTAAATTCATTCCAACATGCATTGCCGCGTGATGCCTTTTCTTGTAGGTTGAAGTTGTGTTCTTGATTCCTCCATTGATGGTATTCCTCGCCAAATCTCCAATGACGGATCAGTACGACTTGGCTTCAATGAAAGATGTCCTCGTCGGCGCCGCCCCTGTCGGAGCACATATCTCAGAAGAATTCATAGACAAATTCCAAATCGAACAACTTAGACAAGGTGTTTTGTTCTATTTTAACCTAGAAATATGCTCAAATTTGCACCGTGATGACTGCTGAGTCTGAGTGATAACAATTTATACATGTTACAGCTTAGCTGAGTAATAGTGTAAAAGTTAATTGGTGGATCTTCGTCCATCGTCCGTTGTTGTCGTCGTTGGCGTTGTCGTCTATTCACATTGGCATTTTCAACTTCTCAAATATCGTTGGCCGGATTCTCTTCGCACTTGATGGTGATCTGCCTTGGGTGGTTCTCTGCAAAGTTTATTCAAATGGCCATGCATCATTGCTTTTCATGTTAAAATCTTAGCAACCGCTGGGCCAAATGTTTCGAAATTGCATACAAATCTTCCCGTGACCACTGCACCTTTTTTTTTTTCAATTGGTAGTGTTCCAGTTCAATATTTTAGTTAGTTAGTTAGTTAGTTAGACAGATACATAGTAAGTTAGTTAGTTAGTTAGTTAGTTAGTTAGTTAGATAGATAGATAGATAGATAGATAGATAGATAGATAGATAGATAGATAGATAGATAGCTAGCTAGCTAGCTAGCTAGCTAGCTAGCTAGCTAGCTAGCTAGCTAGCTAGTTAGTTAGTTAGTTAGTTAGTTAGTTAGTTAGTTAGTTAGTTAGTTAGTTAGTTAGTTAGTTAGTTAGTTAGTTAGTTAGTTAGTTAGTTTGTTTGTTTGTTTGTTTGTTTGTTTTTCCAATCATTCATGCATTCAGTCATTCATTCATTCGTGCATTCATTCATTCATTCATTTAACAAATGTTTACGGATTTTCACTATTTTGGACTTTTCCGAAATCGCCATGCGGATTGTGCTGAAAATTGGTGGAAATGTACCTTTTGAAAGGGTCAAACAAACTACCTTATAACTGGTGATGCAATGGATCTTAGACTGGCACATCAAGTGGTCCACAAACTATTTATTTATATGCACAGATATAAACGTTTACACGTGTTGTTGTTACATATATCAATACGCTGCGGCGTACTTGTTACGTCTGCGCGGCTGTGTCCCCCCCCCCCCCCGTCAATCTGCGGAGGGCTCCCCAGGTACAAACCCACATCTCCAGGAGTATGTAATAGTGGTGAATTAAAAATCTTGTAACTGACTTGTACATTTATAGTGTGGAAATACCTGAGTTTTTTTCTTAATAATGACCCTGGAAGCTATATGTTCTGCATTGTATATGAAACATGTATAATGTACATGTCCTTACGCTTTCTAGAGTTTTGATGAGTGCTTTATCTCTAGTTTTTGTGCGGAGGACATAAATCATATTATTATTATTATTATTATTATTATTATTATTATTATTATTATTATTATTATTATTATTATTATTATTATTATTATTATTATTATTATTATTATTATTATTATTATTATTATTATTATTATTATTATATCTCAAGTCCCTTGCGTAAAAGCCGCAGAAAGGATAAGCTACATGCAGGCAAAGTGTAGAATTCTTATGACATGTATGCTTAGCACATACAGTACTCGGTCTGTCATACTTAGACATGTTTCCCTGGCACGTACAGTCCTCAGTCTGTCATACTTAGACATGTTTGCCTAGCACGTACAGTCCTCGGTCTGTCATACTTAGACATGTATGCCTAGCACGTACAGTACTCGGTCTGTCATACTTAGACATATATGCCTATCACGTACAGTACTCGGTCTGTCATACTTAGACATGTATGCCTAGCACGTAGAGTACTCGGTCTGTCATACTGAGACATGTATGCCTAGCACGTACAGTACTCGGTCTGTCATACTTAGACATGCATGCCTAGCACGTACATTACTCGGTCTGTCATACTTAGACATGCATGCCTAGCACGTACAGTACTCGGTCTGTCATACTTAGACGTGTATGCCTAGCACGTACAGTACTCGGTCTGTCATACTTAGACATGCATGCCTAGCACGTACAGTACTCGGTCTGTCATACTTAGACATGCATGCCTAGCACATACAGTACTCGGTCTGTCATACTTAGACATGCATGCCTAGCACATACGGTACTCGGTCTGTCATACTTAAACATATATGCCTAGCACACACAGTACTCGGTCTGTCATACTTAGACATGCATGCCTAGCACGTACAGTACTCGGTCTGTCATACTTAGACATGCATGCCTAGCACATACAGTACTCGGTCTGTCATACTTAGACATGCATGCCTAGCACATACGGTACTCGGTCTGTCATACTTAAACATATATGCCTAGCACACACAGTACTCGGTCTGTCATACTTAGACATTTATGCCTAGCACATACAGTACTCGGCCTGTCATACTTAGACATGTATTTAGGAATGCGCGCTTGTGTGTATGTGTGTCTGTGTTTCTATGTGTGCCCCTGTGTGTGTGTGCGTACACTCTACAATAAGCCTAGGCTCAGTGGGTATGAGTAGGACATAATACACAATGATTTAGATTATTACTTGATATATATGCATTTACCTACATGTGAACATGCGCTGATTAGGCCCACAACAGTGTGATGTAAGAAACTGAGATTTTGGGGCAACTGAAGACACCATACTATAAATACAAGTGCCTTCAAATATGATAGAGGAATAAAATCGTGCAATTTTACCTGGAAAAAAGATCATTTATAAACATTGTGTCTTCAGTGTCCACAGTCGTACTCAATCTCCTGTTCTGTGGAGACATATTTGAACTTTGTGGGCAGAAAAGAAGCCATGCTTCATAGTCTCTCCATCTTACGTCTATCCTACTGTTGTCCTTTCAGGGTTTGGTATGACAGAGACCAGTGGGGCAACCCATCTCAATCCCCGCGGTAGATGGAAAATAGGGTCTGTGGGGACCCCTGTCAGCAACACTGAAACAAAGGTAGGGATTCTAAGGGAAGTCCGTGTTTTGTGTTAATTGGCTGAACTGCATGCACTTCTGCTGTTGCCGCGAAATGTTTATTTTTTTTGTCCACAAATACATATAATTTCGTATGTTTTGTGCAAGCGCAGATCATAAATATAGAGACGGGACACCTGCAGCCTATAGGAGAAAAGGGAGAGTTGTGCATTCGGGGACCACAGATAATGAAGGGATACTGGCAGAGCCCACAAGCAACATCCGACACACTGGATAACGAGGGCTGGCTCCACACAGGTACTACACAAGGTTGGCTGAGGGGCACATAAATATATATATATATATATATATATATATATATATATATATATATATATATATATATATATATATATGTGTGTGTGTGTGTGTGTGTGTGTATGTATGTGTGTGTGTGTATGTGTGTGTGTGTGTGTATGTGTGTGTGTGTGTATGTATGTGTGTGTGTGTGTGTGTGTGTACACTGGATGACAAGGGCTGGCTCCGCACAAGTAGGATATATGGATGTCTGAGGAGCATATATATATATATATATATATATATATATATATATATATATATATATATATATATATACGTTTTTATTACAGTTATCATTATTGATTGCGTAAAAGTGGATGTAATGAAATACACAGTTTTCATGTTGAAAACTAAAGTCTCATTTAACTAGGTCCGGTATAGTTATTGTGTCACTTTTTATTCCATTATCCGCTGCAAAAGAGAAAGCTCAATATACTCGATCTTGATGCATATATAAGACTACCAAACTGGGAAGAGAATCGCCAAAGGTAATCAAGAGAATTATAACATGGCAGTTTACTGAGGAACATGAAATAATGATTACAGATACTAAGAACATTAATGACTCATAGCAATCTAACACAGTGATAACTGAAAAGTCCGGGTTGATTTCCTGAGGCCTGGGATTAACCCCATGCATCCCTTCATATATAATTATACTCATGCTATGTCCGATGTTATCATGGATGCAGACTATATGTAACAAATGTACACTCTCTGCAGGCGACATAGCGCAATGTGACGAAGATGAGTACGTATACATCGTCGACAGACGGAAAGACCTAATCAAGTACAAAGGTTTCCAGGTATGTTCTTGAACTTCCAGCACTGATGTCAGGCGGGTTATAATATATTATTCACTTACTCAAATGTCCTGCCTGTGGATATCATGACCATTTTACTATTTACAACGCTATGACGCGGATGTGCAGCAGCCGTTCTTTCTCAGTTGTATCATTACCTTGCTATGCAGACAAGGGCCAAACTAGAAAAGAAGATTTGCTTCAAAGCAAATCTGTTTGTGTGCCTTAAAAGGTTGTAAATATTAATGCTACAACTTTTATCCTTTGGTACTTAACATTCCATTAAGCTTATGGCTGGATGAAAATTTCAAAGTCCAAATGACCTTGACATTTGACCTTCACAGGTCACATGTAAATTGCAAAAATGTACAGTGTTACAATACCCACATTTTAAGTCCAACAAAATTAAAATTGGTTGGACAGTGGCCGAGTTATGGCTGGGTGAAACATTCAAAGGTCTAAATGATCTTGACCTTTAGGGATCACAGGTAAGTTTCAAAATGTGTAGTGTTACAATAGCATCAATTTGAGCCCAACCTGATCAAAATTGGGTAAAATTTGACCAAATTGTGGCTAGAAGAAAGCATCGAAAGTGGCCTTTGAACTTGAAATGACATTTGCCCTTGAGATGACCTCTACCTGAAGTGGACCTTGACCTGTGAAATGACATTTTCACCTAAAATTGGCCTTTTACCTTGACATGACCTTTGACCTAGGCATGATCTTGCCATATGAGATGACCTTTGCCTTCCTATGATCAAACTTTAATACACTTGGAGCCACATCTCCTATAATGTATAAGGTATTGAAGATTTAAAACTAAATTAGTCCTTATTTGCATAATTTTGAAAAGCATGACCTCTCAGTATAAAACGGCAAGACCTAATCTATATAAGTATAGTTGTGCCAAGCTTGGAGTTTCCACGTATAATACTTTTCAAATAAAATGTCGGACAAATTTGCCTGTAAAGAAAGAAAGAAAGAAAGAAAGAAAGAGAGAGAGAAAGAAAGAAAGAAAGAAAGTAAGAAAGTAAGAAAGAAAGAAAGAAAGAAAGAAAGAAAGAAAGAAAGAAAGAAAGAAAGAAAGAAAGAAAGAAAGAAAGAAAAAGAATTTATAGAAACAAACTATATGTCTGTGTTGGCATACAGACATAACAAGTGGTTGCCACTGCGTAGGATGCGATTTCGAAGTTACACATCATTTCCTTCAAATGTGAAAACCATAAGCCTTCTTTACTCTTCTGCTAATGCATTGTGGGTTGATTTGCACACACATGTAATTGCATTAAATGTTATACTATCAGGTTGACGTGTTTTATGAAGTGTGAACTCGACGCTGTTGGCCAGGATAGTCCATATCAGGCAAAGAGGACATGATCATAGTAATTTTTCGATACTGAAAATTGACCTACAACGTTTTTTACAAAAATTAGTTACGGGCTATCGATGACAATAGTTAACTACCACACGAGTCTTGCTTAAGACCCTTTCTTAGTTCATTTGTTATGAAAATAGCTAATGATTATTATAAATATAAATGATTGGGCGGTCATATCGTCGAGCTACAACGAGCCAAGCCGCAAAGTGGCTCTGAGCCTCTTCGTGGCCTGGCTCGTTCTTGATGTTGTCTCATCGGATTTTATTGTACATATAATGATTCACTGCATCAGGTGCCTAACGTTTCAAAATATTGTTAACACATATTCAAGTTTTTCTGGTCTCTACTTTTCCATCAACCAGTAAAATTATTTCATATTGGCACAATATTTTTTCCTAGAACTAGACCGACATTTGTGTAAAATATTATGAATAGTATTATATATATATATATGTGTGTGTGTGTGTGTGTGTGTGTGTGTGTGTGTGTGAGAGAGAGAGAGAGAGAGAGAGAGAGAGAGAGAGAGAGAGAGAGAGAGAACCGTAGATACCATTTCTACATAAAGACATTTTCAATCTCTTGGGTGGTCTTAATAGTGTGTCTGTCTGTCTGTCTGTCTGTTTTTGTATCTGTGTGTCTGTGCATCTGTGTGTCTGGGGGCATTCTTATCAGCAAGAGAGTTGCAGCCTGTGAAAAGCAAACTACAAAAAGGAAGCCTCATTCTGTTCACCAGTCATTTAAAGTGATAAAACAATTATACAATTGATCTTACGGCGCGAGGTTTTTTTTTTATTGTTTTGTTTTTAAAGTTGGCTTTCATCTGACTGCATTTGGGTGGCATTTTGTTCATGACATTCTTGTGGAGTTGTACAAAACATTATGATAGTAGACTTTATTACCTTATAGGTATCTCCTTCTGAGTTAGAGAACTTGCTGTTGAAACACCCTGCAGTGGGTGATGTGGGGGTGGTAGGAGTTCCACACGAAGCAGTAGGAGAGTTACCTAGGGCCTATGTTGTACTGAGACCTGGCAGGAGAGCTACGGAGCAGGATTTACTGGACTATGTATCAGGTACTGAGCTTATGATATGCTTCCAAAAGAACTTGATGATATGCTTCCGGAAGATATTGTCCTGCACTTACTTGCAGGTGGCAAAATAACTTGAAATCAGTCATATGTTTTTTGGAATTTTTATACTTAGGCAAACAGGATTAACTATTGGCGTTATTCGAGTATCACAGATCGAATATTATGATCAGAATATAAATTTTAAATGTTAAATCACCATGCACAAAAAATCAATCGTTCATGTTGAGAAAAATATGAAACCACGACGCGTAGAACATTTGTAAATGTGAACGTCTCAATCAAGAACCGAATTTTCAGAATTGGAGTTGAGCCGGAAAGATTGAGTCAGAATTGATGTTTAACATTCTGCATGAAACAACAACCAATAGTGCTGAGGTTTATTTTACTTTTGGCTGAGAGCATACACTATGCATGTACGATCTATAATATTGATCCTTTTCTGTTTTTCTATGCAGAAAATATGGCAGATTACAAGCATCTCCGTGGAGGAGTAGAAATCCGCACAGAAATTCCGAAATTAGCCACTGGCAAAATTTTGAAACGGGAACTACTGAGAGAATATCTCGACAATAAATAGTTTTGTGTTGTGCTTTCCTGAAGAGCCAAGTATCAAACTACCCTTGAATAAAGCTCGTGCTAGAGGTGTGATAGTTTATATTTCTGACAAACTTAAATACGCTCATAGGGATATTGTGGAATCTGAAAAACACTGAATGGTTGTTGCTAGAACTTATATCCAAGAATCATCCTTCACCCCTTATCAGCAATGTATACAGAAGTCCGTCCCACTATACTAAAAAACGGATGGAGTCTTTTCCCTAGGAACTAAACAGTGCATACTCTGATTGTGACAAAATTCCAATATTTGGAGATATCAACAAAGACTTGATAATGGATGACAATGAATCAAAAGCATGTTCAGAGTTACTGGAAAAGTTCCAGCTTTTACGGATGTTTAATGAACTTACCAGGGTCACGGGCAAAAGCTAATCTCTTACAGACCACATCATAACTTCAAATTCCCAGAATGCTAGAGTTGTTAAAGTCCTTCAAATTGGGATTTGTGATCATTTTCCCGCAGTGGCAATTTTCAGGAATTCCTTTGGCAAGAAACATTTACACTCCTCAATACCTTATACATATATGAAACACTCTGATAAAGTTAGATTCTTGGATGATCTAAATAAAGCTGAGTGGGACTCTTTAGCCTCTATACCAGATACTGATTCAGCCCTATAGGCCTGGTATTATATGTTCCTTCAATTTGTTAACACTCATGCTTTTTAAATCAACCTGAATGCAAGAAATACTACAAAGCATGGCAGACAGAGACCATTTTAAGATTATTGGAGAATTAAGGTAGCTATACCACTGCCAGAAACAAAAGGAATGATATGACTGTAAAAGCAAAACCTAAGTACTACTCAACCCTAACAGAGAACAATAAGGGAAATGGTGAAAAGCTTTGATCATATCTGAGGGAACTTGCACCAAAATGTGTAAAACAAGCAACTTCCAGCCTATATGCAGGCGGCTACAAGTAAGATTGGAGACCCTAAAAAAATTGATGACAGTTTGAATGACTGCTTCACATCGAGTGTCCTTAGATATATTGCTGACCAAATACCTTACAAGACATGGAAAATGACCACAAACCACGACTGCCTCAAGAAATCACGAAACTCTTGAATATTCTGGATGAGACTAAGACCACTAGTCTTGATGGTGTCTCATACAAAATGTTAAAACTAGCGGCACCAGTTTCAACTATGAACAAAGATACTTAACATGAGTATTGATTCCTGAAAATTTGCAACAAAGTGTAAAACAGGTAGAGACACTCCCATTCAAATTTCCAGACTGTAACATTAGTCCAAAAACAGTCTTTAGTATTACTCTAGATACATGTTAGAACTATTTCAGCACCAAACGGATGTCAACTCAAGAATAACCAGATATAGCCTTCAAAACAAATTGTACGTACCAAGACTTAATCTATGTGTGAGTCGTATGTCTTTTAGCTACAGTGGAGCTTTAGAGTACAATCAGTTACTAAGCCATGTCCAGGAAAGTGTTCCATTTTCACCTTTTAAGTGCTCAACCTTCAAGTATCTTATGGATTCTGTGAAAACCAGACCATACCTGTACAATGTTCTTAATGTTTTGGATATTTTCAGTGTTACACTATTTACATCACACTGTAAATACCTTGCATCTTTTTTACCAGAGGGCCCTGTGCGAGATAAGGGAATCCCATTACAGGTGCATAGATATGTACAATGGTATATGTTTGTTGGCTTTTTACCCTCTATCAATCAGTCCAAAATTACTTGCTTAAATCTTCAGAAACTAATACATCTAAGAGCCTGTAGTTATTCACTGATTTAACCACAAAGTCTGAACTTTTTTTGTGCAAATTGAGGGGTCATCCTGTCAACTTCAAAACAATCAGCTACTCAATGACTAAAACTTTGAAAAAAATGAGACACGCTTTTTGATGAAGTATATGTAGATTATTTTTTCACTATAATTTTTATATTACAGTGAACAATAAATAATTTGAATCCACTTTTCTATAAAAGTTCAGAAAATTGTATTCTCAGTTTGTCCAACTGCTGTATAAACACAAGTCAAGTGACGCATATGACAACAGGAAAAATAAATTCTCCAGTTAGTCTGCTTTTCAAACATGTATACTTTGTGGAACATTTTAAGAATGGTTTGTGTTTTATTTGCTTTTTTATAGAAATGAACCCTGAGCTTATCCTTAACAATTGTGGAAGCCCTTTAAGTCATGGAGCAAAGATACACATATCATCTGCATAAGCTACATGGTTGACCGGCATATTTTCAATAGTAAATCCAATTTGTACATTTCCCAATCTTTGAGAGATCTTATTGATATAAACGTTAAAGAGTAACGGGGCGGGGCAAAAACTCCTCCTTGTTTAACTACATTTGCTACTGTAAAACAACTTCACATTTCACTTCCCCACTGTAAACACATTGTTAACTATACCCCCCCCCCCCCCAAAAAAAAAAAAAAACTCCACAAGACGAACATAGGTATATTTCTTTCATGCAAGATTTTAAACAGCTGAGATTGATTAACTCTGCCGTAAGCCTTTAAGGCATTCAGGAACCATGTACATAGGTCTCGAAAATGTTTGTTCTCGTCGAGTATCGGCTTCAACATAAAGATAAAAATCTCTGTACAATGTTACCTCTTAAATCCAAATTGACTACATGCCGTGAGCAAAAACCCTTGGCAGCTGGTCAAAATGATTTTCTCCGAAATCTTTGACATAACTGTAGATAATGCGATCAGGCGGTAGTTACTCTTACCTTGTAAATCAACGGTTTTTACTTTCAATAATAGGAACTAAAATGGTTTTCATAAAAATTATCTGGTAAACAGCCATTACAATTCCTTCTTTCCATCAGATATCCAAGAACGGAATTTGTTACCCCGACGTGCTAGGGACTTTGACCATCTAGACGAGTTTAAGTGGTAACTAAATCGACACAAATCCAAAAGCAAAGAGTTGTATTATACCGGAGTAAGAAAATTGCTGTACTTCATGCTAGAATGCGAATGGGCTGGAGCCAGCTGAACAGTGATCTCTACGAAATCGGTGTTGTTGCTCTGGTGGAGCAGACTCCGAAAATGCTTATCACTTCTTCTTTTAATGCAATAGGTATGTTCTACCTAGGTATGAGTCACAACTAAAAAATTTGCCCATTGGCAACTTTAACATGAAAACCTGATTATTTGGCATTGAAGGAAATGGGGTTACAAAAAGACCGTTTGAGAAAATCTTTGAGGCTGTTCACAAATACATTGAGCTTTCTGGAAGGTTCAAATTATAATTCTGTAATATAACTTGGCAAAGTTTTTTTTCTTACTTTCTGCCCACACACCGTCCTACCTTTCTGCCCACATACCGTCCTACCTTTCTGCCCACACACCATCCTACCTTTCTGCCCACACACCGCCCTACCTTATCTTATTGGTCCTTTTCTTAATTGGAGTCTTATTCCATATCTATCTGTGAACTGGTATTTTGAAATATTCATGTTGTCTTGTGTATATATACAAGAAGCCTTCATATAGGCTGGCGAGCCTGTTGGCCAATCGTTTTCTTTTGAAATAAGTATGTTTAAACCAAACAGCCATGCGCCACCATTGCTGTTTAGACACAGTGCTAATTACACCTTAAGTGGCCGTCTGTAAAGCCATTTTGCAGTCTAAATTTTAGGGTATCAAGAATTGTTATTTTGCAGAATAGGGAAGATTAGGTACCAATCTGTTACACGGCCAAATGTTGAGTTTGGAAAATGTCAATTTTTATGAGAATTTTGAAGCTGGAGAAATTATGGGACTGATATTCGACAAAGACGGCGGACTGCAGCGTTGAAGCAAACATGCAAGAATATGGTAGTTCATTTGATCATAAGTTCTGTTCTGCTGCTCTGATTTGTACCATGTTTATATCCTGGTATTCCTATTTTCAATGGGCTTCATTGCAATTTAAGTTTCTTATTGTGTTTATTTTGGCTCTAATTAAGGATGATGATTTTATGCAAATGTAATTCAGACCATCAAGTGAGGTGCGATTTCGTTTCAGACGCAAGGCCGGGAGCTCTAAATTTCAATACTATTTCCATTCTTTTAACGTTACCTGAGTGCCACTAAGGCTTAATTACAAAGTAACATATCCAGTAACCACACAAATTAAAATTAAAGACTCCTAGTTACCATAAACTATTGTTGTAAAAGTTGTTTGTCGTCCAGTGGAGGCGCCGACAGCACAAACCTAGGAATTACCATTGAAATGGTACCTCTATCTTTAGAAATTTCGAAGATATTCAACATTGAAACTTTTCAGGTGACCTAATTTGTATAAATTGAAATTGTACAACTTTAATTTGTGGCCTATTGAATGTGCCTGTACTAGTACTTCAAGGTTTAAATTTTGTAAATTTGCATTAAATTGAATGCTACATGTTTGTTTCATATTTTGTTGGATATGCGCTCAAGGGGTTATGTAACATAAGGAAAGCTAACAAACAAAAGACATGGCTATCCTTCCTTGATATCTCGAAGGCATTTGATACGGTTAATAGGGAACGCCTCTTCCTAATGTTATGGAAAAAGGGAATTCAAGAAAAAAGATGGCGTTTGACAAAACTGCTTTATGACAAAGTGGAAAGTAAGTATATTTGCCCCCCCCCCCTAGAAAGTTCATGGTTTGATGTATTTTATGGGGTAAAGCAAGGTTGCATTCTGTCTCCTACGCTGGTTTCTCTAGTAATGTAAGATATGGTTGATATGTTTGAAGGAAACCAATCTTGTGGTGCCCTATGGAGACGGACATATCCCGTGCCTTTTATATGCCGACGATATTGTAATAACTGCAGACAGTGAAGACCAATTAATTTGTATGCTAAATATTGCACATGTTTTTGTAGAAAAATGGGGAATGACGTTTTATGCTAACAAATCTAAAGTCATGGTAGTGGATAAGCGTGTAGATTTTTCAAAAAAATAGAAACCTGGAGATGTAAATATATATGAATGCAAATCGTATAAATATTTGGGCTTTTTGATCTCGAATTCTCTAACAGACACGGCACACGAGAAAGATGTAGTAGCAACAAAAGGTTCTCGTTTACGAGGCCACTTATGCAGTATACTGTTTTCTTATGATAATGTTAACCGTATTGGCTTCGGCAATAGCATATGGAAAAGTGTTATTCTTCCGTCACTTACTCATGGCGGTGCAGTGTGGTTATGCAATACTAAAGAGTCTGAAGCTTCTCTGAAGTCCATTCAATACACCATAGCCAAAGCAATACTTCAGGTCAACTCTTCACCTGCAGTAGTGGCTGATATTGGTGAACTAGAATGGCTCCCCCTTAAACTGATTCTGGATCGCATTAGGGTAAAATACTTTCACAGAATGAAATTTGAGATGCCAGACACAAGGCTATATAAGCAAATTTTTGACACTCTTGCAAAGTGATGATGATAAAATGATGATAAACCTGCAAAGATTTGGCCATACGTTGACGAAATTACGAAGGTCTTTAATAACAGCCATGGAGCTTGCCCTGGAATCAAGGGATTTAGAATGACTGGGATGCTTTTTTTTTAATTATCGTTAGAAGCATAAAAATTAGACTTTTCCCAGGAAATAGACTTGAACAAGTGTCTTTAAGATGCTTTCAAATGTTTAAACGGTCCTCTTTCGGTAAAAGTTATCTGTTTAATGTAAATAACTTTGCCGGTGCACGATTTAAAATTTTTGGCCCGCACTGGATGTCTGGGTGTCGGGGAAGATCTGGAAAGATGGGGTTTATCAGACGGGAGATGTTCTTTATGTAAAGATAGAAGAGAAGATTTATCACATTTTCTATTTGTCTGTCCAGCACTAAATGATATCAGGTTACTGGCATATAGAAATTTGGAAGTCAACTCTCTGAATGAGAATTGTAAACAGGCATGGAAGCTTTTTCCCGCCTCCTCACTGAAAAATAAGGTATATTTTATTTTATATATATATATATATTTTTTCAATTTACTGAAGCTACCCCTTTACAGCGGGGGCACCTGCAGGCAGGGCAGAACCCGCGGCGCGTCAGATAAAAACATTACATACAATGCAGCAATACAGAATAAAATATGTACAGTTATTACAAGCTTAGGTTACTTACAATATTTTCGTTATCTAAAATAGGCCGGTTTTACCATGACGTGTCTGCGAGAGACTCACGTGCGTCGACATTCCCACTGTTCCATCAAATACTGCTTAGAAATCATATCAAATACTTTACCCAGGGTTTCACCAAAATCATGAGCATGTTTTCCCAAGAAATAAGCATAGTTTACCTAAACTGGATGAACTACAAAATCTGTACCATACATCAAGTGCTCCTTCTGACCTTAGTGTGCACTCCAGCAGGTTATAATACTTATGCATATGATCTTGGACACGACATTGGTGAATTATTTGATCAAACATGTAAAACATATTTGGTTGAGGCTTGGCATTGTAACAAAGTGTCTCCCATTATCATGAATATTTTTTATTTTTTTATTTAATAATACATATATATATGTAAGCTTATGTAAGCTCCTGGTGTGTGCTCTCTGGGTTTTCCGTTCCTGTTTTTCCTTTCTCCTTCATCATGTTCATGTTCAATTGGGCGTAACTACTATGTACTTTTAGCCTATCGGATGACGTAATCACTAAATCACTCTGGAACTGCTTTATCCTTACGGCTCGATTTAACTCTCCCTTCCATTAGCATCTTCTCCGTAATTACATTTGATTTCTTTTAATCGTCCTGTTTGCTTTCAACTTTTCCCGAAACTTCCAATAAATTTTCCTTAATTTATCTTACTCGTTCTGTTTACGTTTTACCTGGTACTATATCTAGACTGTGCCCAGAGAGACACATCAGAGTGGGTTCAAGCTTTTGACGAAGACACATACGCGGTGTGCTCTGCTGTCAACCACTGTATATTTGAAGAATACACAACGAGAAGTACACTCTATATCAACTATACAAGGCTTTGTTTGTCACTCAACTTTCCCGCAATATTATAGCATAACAGGAGACAGTCACTTAATGACTTCTCGGAATGACAGATTGTATATTCGTACTACATGTACCTCTTGTAAATAAAGCTCCTCCAATGTATATACCTTATATAATTGCTGAAGCAAGGATGTGTGTTGTCCCCGATACTGTTTTCACTGTATCTACGAGATTTGGGAGATAAGTTGCTAGAGAGTGGAAAAGGTGTTAAGGTGGGAAATGAGAAGTTGGAAGGTCTATTTTTTGCAGACGATATTGTACTGATGGCAAACTCAAAGGATGAACTGCAGAGTTTGCTCAAGATAGCAGGGGAATATGGGGAGAAGCGGAGGCTGGAGTTCAGCGAAGAAAAGAGTAAGGTCATGGCTCTAGGGCAGAAACATAGACAGGGAGAGAAGTGGATGCTAGGAAGGTTCGAGATACCAGAAGGACACGAGAAAGTCATTAGAATACGGGAAGTGGATGATTATGAGTATTTGGGAGTGAGCATTAAGCTACCGGCCAGGGCATGTTCCGATACCATGTCGATAAAATTAAGCAGAAAGTCAATAGAGCAAAGGGTATGATAAAGCTAACAGCAATGAATAGTTTTAATAAGGCATTTACAGGGAGAGTTCTTTGGGAGAGGGTTGCAGTCCCAGGAATGTTGTATGGTCTGGATGTTATCTCAATAAGTGAGAAGGACTTGGCATGGTTGGAAAAGGCACAGAGAGAGATGGGAAAATGGATACTAGGGGCTCCCCCATCTGTGGCAACAGAAGCAGTACTAGGTGAACTTGGATGGATAAGTTTCAGGGATAGAATAGCAAAGTCGAAGTTGAACTATTGGGGATATTTGCAGGAGGTAGGAGAAGACAGGTGGTGCAGAAAGGTGTATCTTGAGGCAGTTAGGGAGAAGACAAAGTGGATGACAGATATAAATAAGTTGGCAGAGAAGTATGATCTGAAGGGGCCAGATGAGATTGAAATGTGGTGGAAAACGTACGTGGGAAAGTTGATTACTGAGAAGCATGTTGTTGAATGGAAGAGAGGGGTAGAGGAAAAGAGCACACTCATTGCATACAGAGGGCTTGATAAACCAGTCAGAGGAAAGTGTTGGGATTGTAGCAAGGGTTCCAAGTTGTTGTTTCAAGGAAGAGCAGGAGTGATTAATCTTGAGAAACGGACACAGAAGTGGACCAGTGGGACCGATGGGAAGTGCAAGATATGTAGGGAGGATAAGGATGAGACAATGGATCATTTTCTTGTGTGGTGTTCAGAGTATCAGGGATTGAGAGACAGTCTGTTTGAAGGGTGGAAAGAGAAGGATGAATTATGTAGAAGTCTAGAACAAGTTCAGAGCATGGCAGAGGGTGATAGGTTAGCCTGGATGTTGGGGTTGAAAGGAGAGACGCCAGGAAGTGGAGTAGGGATTGAGTTAGTTAAGGGCTTTCTGGTGAAGTGCTCGGAAAGGAGAAGTAACGTGTTAGGTTTGAGGGAGTCTGAAGCCAGAGTAGGGAACTGAGAGAGGGGAAGGGAGAAGGTAGGCCTTATAAGGGCTCCCACGGCTCTGTCTATGGCAACATAGACAGGGACTGTGGGCATGCCGAGCGCAAGATGAGATTGTGGGATAGGTGTTGATTTATTGGCCTCCTTTTCAGGACCACGGGAGACAAGTGGCGCGCCAAAGACAATTATTAATTTTGTAGGGGAGTTCGGTAACGCCACAAAATAGGTTGCACCCCTAAATTGGCCACAGAGGGCAGCACAAAGGTATAATGTCTAATGACCAGCACTGTAGGATTTGGCTTGACCAGAGTGGTGGAATTTGTGGCAGGCTCAAATCTGTTACATATAATTTTAATTCAGATTTTGCCATCACAAAATAGAGTGATTTGAATAATTAATTTTGGGCATAATTTTTTTCCGGGGTGGTTGGAAATTTAAAGCTGATATTGGGTGCAGACAAGTGAAAATCCAACATGGTCGCGTTCAGGTGGGGCAAAGTCAAAAGTTTGGTGGTCATCATATATGTTAATGCCTCTTATTTTGTGAGGCAGACTTGAACCTAATTGGTGAGCATAGTCTTCATTAAAGTTAAACCTCTTACTCTGAGATACGCCAGGATGTGTTATAATGGCCGCCTATGGGAAATTCAATTTAGTGGTGCCACCTAAACGGAAACTGGTGCTCAGAGGTGAATTTTTAAATGAGGCCTTCAAGTTACAATTTATGCCACCAAAGATCACCTTGTCACCTGACTTTGTAATTACAGAAATTCTAACATGGCTATCTTTGTATGTTAGGACACCAGAACAAAATAAATTTACGTCTATGATGTACAATGGGCTATAATGACGGCATTTGATGTATTCACTGAAATACGTGATTTTTCTTTATAATTTCGACCAGACGATAGAATGAGTGACGTTTAATTGGTATGCAGGTACAATTGATTCAGCTGGAAGATGTTGCAATTACATTAAAATGATTTCCAAATAAAAATGTGCTCAACTCTAACTTCTCACCTCGCACCTTTCAAAACAACAGAAATGCAGCCTAAATTGTCAAGTTTGAAGATCAAAACTGAGGGAAGTAGCAAGCTCACCACAACGACCTTTATGTTATTTCATAAAGGCATTGAGTTAGTGAAATAGGGATAACAACAAATACTTGTCATCAAAAATATTTGTTTTATGAGAGCAGCACAAGGACTTGTATTTCAACCTAAGAAGCTTCATTTTTAGGGGTAGGGGGTACCATGGGGTTCAATAAAGCTACACTCACCAGAGTTTTTGTGTCAAAAAATAGTTCATTGCCACAAACAAACATCATTTGCACCATGCAAGTGAAAAAGAAAAGAAATGAAATGATATCTAAGCAAAAAATAATGTTTTTTAGTGTTTTGGGAGGGTAAGCGGAAAATGTCAAAAATTACATGAAAATCCACTGTGGCATAACATTGTAAATGCTTGATAATTCAAGAACAGAAGCAGTCAGCAGATTATTTTTCCACAGAAATACTTATATGTGATAGTACATTGTATATGAATAATTAGATAAGTCTTGCAAAAAATAGAGGTCCCCTTTATAAACGGAAACTGGTGCTCAGAGGTGAATTTTTAAATGAGGCCTTCAAGTTACAATTTATGCCACCAAAGATCACCTTGTCACCTGACTTTGTAATTACAGAAATTCTAACATGGCTATCTTTGTATGTTAGGACACCAGAACAAAATAAATTTACGTCTATGATGTACAATGGGCTATAATGACGGCATTTGATGTATTCACTGAAATACGTGATTTTTCTTTATAATTTCGACCAGACGATAGAATGAGTGACGTTTAATTGGTATGCAGGTACAATTGATTCAGCTGGAAGATGTTGCAATTACATTAAAATGATTTCCAAATAAAAATGTGCTCAACTCTAACTTCTCACCTCGCACCTTTCAAAACAACAGAAATGCAGCCTAAATTGTCAAGTTTGAAGATCAAAACTGAGGGAAGTAGCAAGCTCACCACAACGACCTTTATGTTATTTCATAAAGGCATTGAGTTAGTGAAATAGGGATAACAACAAATACTTGTCATCAAAAATATTTGTTTTATGAGAGCAGCACAAGGACTTGTATTTCAACCTAAGAAGCTTCATTTTTAGGGGTAGGGGGTACCATGGGGTTCAATAAAGCTACACTCACCAGAGTTTTTGTGTCAAAAAATAGTTCATTGCCACAAACAAACATCATTTGCACCATGCAAGTGAAAAAGAAAAGAAATGAAATGATATCTAAGCAAAAAATAATGTTTTTTAGTGTTTTGGGAGGGTAAGCGGAAAATGTCAAAAATTACATGAAAATCCACTGTGG
The DNA here is from genome assembly GCA_964020975.1 of Hermodice carunculata. Taxonomy (NCBI): domain Eukaryota; kingdom Metazoa; phylum Annelida; class Polychaeta; order Eunicida; family Amphinomidae; genus Hermodice; species Hermodice carunculata. The sequence goes on from OZ026622.1 coordinate 97,202,768, forward strand.
CATAACATTGTAAATGCTTGATAATTCAAGAACAGAAGCAGTCAGCAGATTATTTTTCCACAGAAATACTTATATGTGATAGTACATTGTATATGAATAATTAGATAAGTCTTGCAAAAAATAGAGGTCCCCTTTATAAACGGAAACTGGTGCTCAGAGGTGAATTTTTAAATGAGGCCTTCAAGTTACAATTTATGCCACCAAAGATCACCTTGTCACCTGACTTTGTAATTACAGAAATTCTAACATGGCTATCTTTGTATGTTAGGACACCAGAACAAAATAAATTTACGTCTATGATGTACAATGGGCTATAATGACGGCATTTGATGTATTCACTGAAATACGTGATTTTTCTTTATAATTTCGACCAGACGATAGAATGAGTGACGTTTAATTGGTATGCAGGTACAATTGATTCAGCTGGAAGATGTTGCAATTACATTAAAATGATTTCCAAATAAAAATGTGCTCAACTCTAACTTCTCACCTCGCACCTTTCAAAACAACAGAAATGCAGCCTAAATTGTCAAGTTTGAAGATCAAAACTGAGGGAAGTAGCAAGCTCACCACAACGACCTTTATGTTATTTCATAAAGGCATTGAGTTAGTGAAATAGGGATAACAACAAATACTTGTCATCAAAAATATTTGTTTTATGAGAGCAGCACAAGGACTTGTATTTCAACCTAAGAAGCTTCATTTTTAGGGGTAGGGGGTACCATGGGGTTCAATAAAGCTACACTCACCAGAGTTTTTGTGTCAAAAAATAGTTCATTGCCACAAACAAACATCATTTGCACCATGCAAGTGAAAAAGAAAAGAAATGAAATGATATCTAAGCAAAAAATAATGTTTTTTAGTGTTTTGGGAGGGTAAGCGGAAAATGTCAAAAATTACATGAAAATCCACTGTGGCATAACATTGTAAATGCTTGATAATTCAAGAACAGAAGCAGTCAGCAGATTATTTTTCCACAGAAATACTTATATGTGATAGTACATTGTATATGAATAATTAGATAAGTCTTGCAAAAAATAGAGGTCCCCTTTATAAACGGAAACTGGTGCTCAGAGGTGAATTTTTAAATGAGGCCTTCAAGTTACAATTTATGCCACCAAAGATCACCTTGTCACCTGACTTTGTAATTACAGAAATTCTAACATGGCTATCTTTGTATGTTAGGACACCAGAACAAAATAAATTTACGTCTATGATGTACAATGGGCTATAATGACGGCATTTGATGTATTCACTGAAATACGTGATTTTTCTTTATAATTTCGACCAGACGATAGAATGAGTGACGTTTAATTGGTATGCAGGTACAATTGATTCAGCTGGAAGATGTTGCAATTACATTAAAATGATTTCCAAATAAAAATGTGCTCAACTCTAACTTCTCACCTCGCACCTTTCAAAACAACAGAAATGCAGCCTAAATTGTCAAGTTTGAAGATCAAAACTGAGGGAAGTAGCAAGCTCACCACAACGACCTTTATGTTATTTCATAAAGGCATTGAGTTAGTGAAATAGGGATAACAACAAATACTTGTCATCAAAAATATTTGTTTTATGAGAGCAGCACAAGGACTTGTATTTCAACCTAAGAAGCTTCATTTTTAGGGGTAGGGGGTACCATGGGGTTCAATAAAGCTACACTCACCAGAGTTTTTGTGTCAAAAAATAGTTCATTGCCACAAACAAACATCATTTGCACCATGCAAGTGAAAAAGAAAAGAAATGAAATGATATCTAAGCAAAAAATAATGTTTTTTAGTGTTTTGGGAGGGTAAGCGGAAAATGTCAAAAATTACATGAAAATCCACTGTGGCATAACATTGTAAATGCTTGATAATTCAAGAACAGAAGCAGTCAGCAGATTATTTTTCCACAGAAATACTTATATGTGATAGTACATTGTATATGAATAATTAGATAAGTCTTGCAAAAAATAGAGGTCCCCTTTATAAACGGAAACTGGTGCTCAGAGGTGAATTTTTAAATGAGGCCTTCAAGTTACAATTTATGCCACCAAAGATCACCTTGTCACCTGACTTTGTAATTACAGAAATTCTAACATGGCTATCTTTGTATGTTAGGACACCAGAACAAAATAAATTTACGTCTATGATGTACAATGGGCTATAATGACGGCATTTGATGTATTCACTGAAATACGTGATTTTTCTTTATAATTTCGACCAGACGATAGAATGAGTGACGTTTAATTGGTATGCAGGTACAATTGATTCAGCTGGAAGATGTTGCAATTACATTAAAATGATTTCCAAATAAAAATGTGCTCAACTCTAACTTCTCACCTCGCACCTTTCAAAACAACAGAAATGCAGCCTAAATTGTCAAGTTTGAAGATCAAAACTGAGGGAAGTAGCAAGCTCACCACAACGACCTTTATGTTATTTCATAAAGGCATTGAGTTAGTGAAATAGGGATAACAACAAATACTTGTCATCAAAAATATTTGTTTTATGAGAGCAGCACAAGGACTTGTATTTCAACCTAAGAAGCTTCATTTTTAGGGGTAGGGGGTACCATGGGGTTCAATAAAGCTACACTCACCAGAGTTTTTGTGTCAAAAAATAGTTCATTGCCACAAACAAACATCATTTGCACCATGCAAGTGAAAAAGAAAAGAAATGAAATGATATCTAAGCAAAAAATAATGTTTTTTAGTGTTTTGGGAGGGTAAGCGGAAAATGTCAAAAATTACATGAAAATCCACTGTGGCATAACATTGTAAATGCTTGATAATTCAAGAACAGAAGCAGTCAGCAGATTATTTTTCCACAGAAATACTTATATGTGATAGTACATTGTATATGAATAATTAGATAAGTCTTGCAAAAAATAGAGGTCCCCTTTATAAACGGAAACTGGTGCTCAGAGGTGAATTTTTAAATGAGGCCTTCAAGTTACAATTTATGCCACCAAAGATCACCTTGTCACCTGACTTTGTAATTACAGAAATTCTAACATGGCTATCTTTGTATGTTAGGACACCAGAACAAAATAAATTTACGTCTATGATGTACAATGGGCTATAATGACGGCATTTGATGTATTCACTGAAATACGTGATTTTTCTTTATAATTTCGACCAGACGATAGAATGAGTGACGTTTAATTGGTATGCAGGTACAATTGATTCAGCTGGAAGATGTTGCAATTACATTAAAATGATTTCCAAATAAAAATGTGCTCAACTCTAACTTCTCACCTCGCACCTTTCAAAACAACAGAAATGCAGCCTAAATGGTCAAGTTTGAAGATCAAAACTGAGGGAAGTAGCAAGCTCACCACAACGACCTTTATGTTATTTCATAAAGGCATTGAGTTAGTGAAATAGGGATAACAACAAATACTTGTCATCAAAAATATTTGTTTTATGAGAGCAGCACAAGGACTTGTATTTCAACCTAAGAAGCTTCATTTTTAGGGGTAGGGGGTACCATGGGGTTCAATAAAGCTACACTCACCAGAGTTTTTGTGTCAAAAAATAGTTCATTGCCACAAACAAACATCATTTGCACCATGCAAGTGAAAAAGAAAAGAAATGAAATGATATCTAAGCAAAAAATAATGTTTTTTAGTGTTTTGGGAGGGTAAGCGGAAAATGTCAAAAATTACATGAAAATCCACTGTGGCATAACATTGTAAATGCTTGATAATTCAAGAACAGAAGCAGTCAGCAGATTATTTTTCCACAGAAATACTTATATGTGATAGTACATTGTATATGAATAATTAGATAAGTCTTGCAAAAAATAGAGGTCCCCTTTATAAACGGAAACTGGTGCTCAGAGGTGAATTTTTAAATGAGGCCTTCAAGTTACAATTTATGCCACCAAAGATCACCTTGTCACCTGACTTTGTAATTACAGAAATTCTAACATGGCTATCTTTGTATGTTAGGACACCAGAACAAAATAAATTTACGTCTATGATGTACAATGGGCTATAATGACGGCATTTGATGTATTCACTGAAATACGGGATTTTTCTTTATAATTTCGACCAGACGATAGAATGAGTGACGTTTAATTGGTATGCAGGTACAATTGATTCAGCTGGAAGATGTTGCAATTACATTAAAATGATTTCCAAATAAAAATGTGCTCAACTCTAACTTCTCACCTCGCACCTTTCAAAACAACAGAAATGCAGCCTAAATTGTCAAGTTTGAAGATCAAAACTGAGGGAAGTAGCAAGCTCACCACAACGACCTTTATGTTATTTCATAAAGGCATTGAGTTAGTGAAATAGGGATAACAACAAATACTTGTCATCAAAAATATTTGTTTTATGAGAGCAGCACAAGGACTTGTATTTCAACCTAAGAAGCTTCATTTTTAGGGGTAGGGGGTACCATGGGGTTCAATAAAGCTACACTCACCAGAGTTTTTGTGTCAAAAAATAGTTCATTGCCACAAACAAACATCATTTGCACCATGCAAGTGAAAAAGAAAAGAAATGAAATGATATCTAAGCAAAAAATAATGTTTTTTAGTGTTTTGGGAGGGTAAGCGGAAAATGTCAAAAATTACATGAAAATCCACTGTGGCATAACATTGTAAATGCTTGATAATTCAAGAACAGAAGCAGTCAGCAGATTATTTTTCCACAGAAATACTTATATGTGATAGTACATTGTATATGAATAATTAGATAAGTCTTGCAAAAAATAGAGGTCCCCTTTATAAACGGAAACTGGTGCTCAGAGGTGAATTTTTAAATGAGGCCTTCAAGTTACAATTTATGCCACCAAAGATCACCTTGTCACCTGACTTTGTAATTACAGAAATTCTAACATGGCTATCTTTGTATGTTAGGACACCAGAACAAAATAAATTTACGTCTATGATGTACAATGGGCTATAATGACGGCATTTGATGTATTCACTGAAATACGGGATTTTTCTTTATAATTTCGACCAGACGATAGAATGAGTGACGTTTAATTGGTATGCAGGTACAATTGATTCAGCTGGAAGATGTTGCAATTACATTAAAATGATTTCCAAATAAAAATGTGCTCAACTCTAACTTCTCACCTCGCACCTTTCAAAACAACAGAAATGCAGCCTAAATGGTCAAGTTTGAAGATCAAAACTGAGGGAAGTAGCAAGCTCACCACAACGACCTTTATGTTATTTCATAAAGGCATTGAGTTAGTGAAATAGGGATAACAACAAATACTTGTCATCAAAAATATTTGTTTTATGAGAGCAGCACAAGGACTTGTATTTCAACCTAAGAAGCTTCATTTTTAGGGGTAGGGGGTACCATGGGGTTCAATAAAGCTACACTCACCAGAGTTTTTGTGTCAAAAAATAGTTCATTGCCACAAACAAACATCATTTGCACCATGCAAGTGAAAAAGAAAAGAAATGAAATGATATCTAAGCAAAAAATAATGTTTTTTAGTGTTTTGGGAGGGTAAGCGGAAAATGTCAAAAATTACATGAAAATCCACTGTGGCATAACATTGTAAATGCTTGATAATTCAAGAACAGAAGCAGTCAGCAGATTATTTTTCCACAGAAATACTTATATGTGATAGTACATTGTATATGAATAATTAGATAAGTCTTGCAAAAAATAGAGGTCCCCTTTATAAACGGAAACTGGTGCTCAGAGGTGAATTTTTAAATGAGGCCTTCAAGTTACAATTTATGCCACCAAAGATCACCTTGTCACCTGACTTTGTAATTACAGAAATTCTAACATGGCTATCTTTGTATGTTAGGACACCAGAACAAAATAAATTTACGTCTATGATGTACAATGGGCTATAATGACGGCATTTGATGTATTCACTGAAATACGTGATTTTTCTTTATAATTTCGACCAGACGATAGAATGAGTGACGTTTAATTGGTATGCAGGTACAATTGATTCAGCTGGAAGATGTTGCAATTACATTAAAATGATTTCCAAATAAAAATGTGCTCAACTCTAACTTCTCACCTCGCACCTTTCAAAACAACAGAAATGCAGCCTAAATGGTCAAGTTTGAAGATCAAAACTGAGGGAAGTAGCAAGCTCACCACAACGACCTTTATGTTATTTCATAAAGGCATTGAGTTAGTGAAATAGGGATAACAACAAATACTTGTCATCAAAAATATTTGTTTTATGAGAGCAGCACAAGGACTTGTATTTCAACCTAAGAAGCTTCATTTTTAGGGGTAGGGGGTACCATGGGGTTCAATAAAGCTACACTCACCAGAGTTTTTGTGTCAAAAAATAGTTCATTGCCACAAACAAACATCATTTGCACCATGCAAGTGAAAAAGAAAAGAAATGAAATGATATCTAAGCAAAAAATAATGTTTTTTAGTGTTTTGGGAGGGTAAGCGGAAAATGTCAAAAATTACATGAAAATCCACTGTGGCATAACATTGTAAATGCTTGATAATTCAAGAACAGAAGCAGTCAGCAGATTATTTTTCCACAGAAATACTTATATGTGATAGTACATTGTATATGAATAATTAGATAAGTCTTGCAAAAAATAGAGGTCCCCTTTATAAACGGAAACTGGTGCTCAGAGGTGAATTTTTAAATGAGGCCTTCAAGTTACAATTTATGCCACCAAAGATCACCTTGTCACCTGACTTTGTAATTACAGAAATTCTAACATGGCTATCTTTGTATGTTAGGACACCAGAACAAAATAAATTTACGTCTATGATGTACAATGGGCTATAATGACGGCATTTGATGTATTCACTGAAATACGGGATTTTTCTTTATAATTTCGACCAGACGATAGAATGAGTGACGTTTAATTGGTATGCAGGTACAATTGATTCAGCTGGAAGATGTTGCAATTACATTAAAATGATTTCCAAATAAAAATGTGCTCAACTCTAACTTCTCACCTCGCACCTTTCAAAACAACAGAAATGCAGCCTAAATTGTCAAGTTTGAAGATCAAAACTGAGGGAAGTAGCAAGCTCACCACAACGACCTTTATGTTATTTCATAAAGGCATTGAGTTAGTGAAATAGGGATAACAACAAATACTTGTCATCAAAAATATTTGTTTTATGAGAGCAGCACAAGGACTTGTATTTCAACCTAAGAAGCTTCATTTTTAGGGGTAGGGGGTACCATGGGGTTCAATAAAGCTACACTCACCAGAGTTTTTGTGTCAAAAAATAGTTCATTGCCACAAACAAACATCATTTGCACCATGCAAGTGAAAAAGAAAAGAAATGAAATGATATCTAAGCAAAAAATAATGTTTTTTAGTGTTTTGGGAGGGTAAGCGGAAAATGTCAAAAATTACATGAAAATCCACTGTGGCATAACATTGTAAATGCTTGATAATTCAAGAACAGAAGCAGTCAGCAGATTATTTTTCCACAGAAATACTTATATGTGATAGTACATTGTATATGAATAATTAGATAAGTCTTGCAAAAAATAGAGGTCCCCTTTATAAACGGAAACTGGTGCTCAGAGGTGAATTTTTAAATGAGGCCTTCAAGTTACAATTTATGCCACCAAAGATCACCTTGTCACCTGACTTTGTAATTACAGAAATTCTAACATGGCTATCTTTGTATGTTAGGACACCAGAACAAAATAAATTTACGTCTATGATGTACAATGGGCTATAATGACGGCATTTGATGTATTCACTGAAATACGTGATTTTTCTTTATAATTTCGACCAGACGATAGAATGAGTGACGTTTAATTGGTATGCAGGTACAATTGATTCAGCTGGAAGATGTTGCAATTACATTAAAATGATTTCCAAATAAAAATGTGCTCAACTCTAACTTCTCACCTCGCACCTTTCAAAACAACAGAAATGCAGCCTAAATGGTCAAGTTTGAAGATCAAAACTGAGGGAAGTAGCAAGCTCACCACAACGACCTTTATGTTATTTCATAAAGGCATTGAGTTAGTGAAATAGGGATAACAACAAATACTTGTCATCAAAAATATTTGTTTTATGAGAGCAGCACAAGGACTTGTATTTCAACCTAAGAAGCTTCATTTTTAGGGGTAGGGGGTACCATGGGGTTCAATAAAGCTACACTCACCAGAGTTTTTGTGTCAAAAAATAGTTCATTGCCACAAACAAACATCATTTGCACCATGCAAGTGAAAAAGAAAAGAAATGAAATGATATCTAAGCAAAAAATAATGTTTTTTAGTGTTTTGGGAGGGTAAGCGGAAAATGTCAAAAATTACATGAAAATCCACTGTGGCATAACATTGTAAATGCTTGATAATTCAAGAACAGAAGCAGTCAGCAGATTATTTTTCCACAGAAATACTTATATGTGATAGTACATTGTATATGAATAATTAGATAAGTCTTGCAAAAAATAGAGGTCCCCTTTATAAACGGAAACTGGTGCTCAGAGGTGAATTTTTAAATGAGGCCTTCAAGTTACAATTTATGCCACCAAAGATCACCTTGTCACCTGACTTTGTAATTACAGAAATTCTAACATGGCTATCTTTGTATGTTAGGACACCAGAACAAAATAAATTTACGTCTATGATGTACAATGGGCTATAATGACGGCATTTGATGTATTCACTGAAATACGGGATTTTTCTTTATAATTTCGACCAGACGATAGAATGAGTGACGTTTAATTGGTATGCAGGTACAATTGATTCAGCTGGAAGATGTTGCAATTACATTAAAATGATTTCCAAATAAAAATGTGCTCAACTCTAACTTCTCACCTCGCACCTTTCAAAACAACAGAAATGCAGCCTAAATTGTCAAGTTTGAAGATCAAAACTGAGGGAAGTAGCAAGCTCACCACAACGACCTTTATGTTATTTCATAAAGGCATTGAGTTAGTGAAATAGGGATAACAACAAATACTTGTCATCAAAAATGTTTGTTTTATGAGAGCAGCACAAGGACTTGTATTTCAACCTAAGAAGCTTCATTTTTAGGGGTAGGGGGTACCATGGGGTTCAATAAAGCTACACTCACCAGAGTTTTTGTGTCAAAAAATAGTTCATTGCCACAAACAAACATCATTTGCACCATGCAAGTGAAAAAGAAAAGAAATGAAATGATATCTAAGCAAAAAATAATGTTTTTTAGTGTTTTGGGAGGGTAAGCGGAAAATGTCAAAAATTACATGAAAATCCACTGTGGCATAACATTGTAAATGCTTGATAATTCAAGAACAGAAGCAGTCAGCAGATTATTTTTCCACAGAAATACTTATATGTGATAGTACATTGTATATGAATAATTAGATAAGTCTTGCAAAAAATAGAGGTCCCCTTTATAAATGGAAACTGGTGCTCAGAGGTGAATTTTTAAATGAGGCCTTCAAGTTACAATTTATGCCACCAAAGATCACCTTGTCACCTGACTTTGTAATTACAGAAATTCTAACATGGCTATCTTTGTATGTTAGGACACCAGAACAAAATAAATTTACGTCTATGATGTACAATGGGCTATAATGACGGCATTTGATGTATTCACTGAAATACGTGATTTTTCTTTATAATTTCGACCAGACGATAGAATGAGTGACGTTTAATTGGTATGCAGGTACAATTGATTCAGCTGGAAGATGTTGCAATTACATTAAAATGATTTCCAAATAAAAATGTGCTCAACTCTAACTTCTCACCTCGCACCTTTCAAAACAACAGAAATGCAGCCTAAATGGTCAAGTTTGAAGATCAAAACTGAGGGAAGTAGCAAGCTCACCACAACGACCTTTATGTTATTTCATAAAGGCATTGAGTTAGTGAAATAGGGATAACAACAAATACTTGTCATCAAAAATATTTGTTTTATGAGAGCAGCACAAGGACTTGTATTTCAACCTAAGAAGCTTCATTTTTAGGGGTAGGGGGTACCATGGGGTTCAATAAAGCTACACTCACCAGAGTTTTTGTGTCAAAAAATAGTTCATTGCCACAAACAAACATCATTTGCACCATGCAAGTGAAAAAGAAAAGAAATGAAATGATATCTAAGCAAAAAATAATGTTTTTTAGTGTTTTGGGAGGGTAAGCGGAAAATGTCAAAAATTACATGAAAATCCACTGTGGCATAACATTGTAAATGCTTGATAATTCAAGAACAGAAGCAGTCAGCAGATTATTTTTCCACAGAAATACTTATATGTGATAGTACATTGTATATGAATAATTAGATAAGTCTTGCAAAAAATAGAGGTCCCCTTTATAAACGGAAACTGGTGCTCAGAGGTGAATTTTTAAATGAGGCCTTCAAGTTACAATTTATGCCACCAAAGATCACCTTGTCACCTGACTTTGTAATTACAGAAATTCTAACATGGCTATCTTTGTATGTTAGGACACCAGAACAAAATAAATTTACGTCTATGATGTACAATGGGCTATAATGACGGCATTTGATGTATTCACTGAAATACGGGATTTTTCTTTATAATTTCGACCAGACGATAGAATGAGTGACGTTTAATTGGTATGCAGGTACAATTGATTCAGCTGGAAGATGTTGCAATTACATTAAAATGATTTCCAAATAAAAATGTGCTCAACTCTAACTTCTCACCTCGCACCTTTCAAAACAACAGAAATGCAGCCTAAATGGTCAAGTTTGAAGATCAAAACTGAGGGAAGTAGCAAGCTCACCACAACGACCTTTATGTTATTTCATAAAGGCATTGAGTTAGTGAAATAGGGATAACAACAAATACTTGTCATCAAAAATATTTGTTTTATGAGAGCAGCACAAGGACTTGTATTTCAACCTAAGAAGCTTCATTTTTAGGGGTAGGGGGTACCATGGGGTTCAATAAAGCTACACTCACCAGAGTTTTTGTGTCAAAAAATAGTTCATTGCCACAAACAAACATCATTTGCACCATGCAAGTGAAAAAGAAAAGAAATGAAATGATATCTAAGCAAAAAATAATGTTTTTTAGTGTTTTGGGAGGGTAAGCGGAAAATGTCAAAAATTACATGAAAATCCACTGTGGCATAACATTGTAAATGCTTGATAATTCAAGAACAGAAGCAGTCAGCAGATTATTTTTCCACAGAAATACTTATATGTGATAGTACATTGTATATGAATAATTAGATAAGTCTTGCAAAAAATAGAGGTCCCCTTTATAAACGGAAACTGGTGCTCAGAGGTGAATTTTTAAATGAGGCCTTCAAGTTACAATTTATGCCACCAAAGATCACCTTGTCACCTGACTTTGTAATTACAGAAATTCTAACATGGCTATCTTTGTATGTTAGGACACCAGAACAAAATAAATTTACGTCTATGATGTACAATGGGCTATAATGACGGCATTTGATGTATTCACTGAAATACGGGATTTTTCTTTATAATTTCGACCAGACGATAGAATGAGTGACGTTTAATTGGTATGCAGGTACAATTGATTCAGCTGGAAGATGTTGCAATTACATTAAAATGATTTCCAAATAAAAATGTGCTCAACTCTAACTTCTCACCTCGCACCTTTCAAAACAACAGAAATGCAGCCTAAATGGTCAAGTTTGAAGATCAAAACTGAGGGAAGTAGCAAGCTCACCACAACGACCTTTATGTTATTTCATAAAGGCATTGAGTTAGTGAAATAGGGATAACAACAAATACTTGTCATCAAAAATATTTGTTTTATGAGAGCAGCACAAGGACTTGTATTTCAACCTAAGAAGCTTCATTTTTAGGGGTAGGGGGTACCATGGGGTTCAATAAAGCTACACTCACCAGAGTTTTTGTGTCAAAAAATAGTTCATTGCCACAAACAAACATCATTTGCACCATGCAAGTGAAAAAGAAAAGAAATGAAATGATATCTAAGCAAAAAATAATGTTTTTTAGTGTTTTGGGAGGGTAAGCGGAAAATGTCAAAAATTACATGAAAATCCGCTGTGGCATAACATTGTAAATGCTTGATAATTCAAGAACAGAAGCAGTCAGGAGATTATTTTTCCACAGAAATACTTATATGTGATAGTACATTGTATATGAATAATTAGATAAGTCTTGCAAAAAATAGAGGTCCCCTTTATAAACGGAAACTGGTGCTCAGAGGTGAATTTTTAAATGAGGCCTTCAAGTTACAATTTATGCCACCAAAGATCACCTTGTCACCTGACTTTGTAATTACAGAAATTCTAACATGGCTATCTTTGTATGTTAGGACACCAGAACAAAATAAATTTACGTCTATGATGTACAATGGGCTATAATGACGGCATTTGATGTATTCACTGAAATACGTGATTTTTCTTTATAATTTCGACCAGACGATAGAATGAGTGACGTTTAATTGGTATGCAGGTACAATTGATTCAGCTGGAAGATGTTGCAATTACATTAAAATGATTTCCAAATAAAAATGTGCTCAACTCTAACTTCTCACCTCGCACCTTTCAAAACAACAGAAATGCAGCCTAAATTGTCAAGTTTGAAGATCAAAACTGAGGGAAGTAGCAAGCTCACCACAACGACCTTTATGTTATTTCATAAAGGCATTGAGTTAGTGAAATAAGGATAACAACAAATACTTGTCATCAAAAATATTTGTTTTATGAGAGCAGCACAAGGACTTGTATTTCAACCTAAGAAGCTTCATTTTTAGGGGTAGGGGGTACCATGGGGTTCAATAAAGCTACACTCACCAGAGTTTTTGTGTCAAAAAATAGTTCATTGCCACAAACAAACATCATTTGCACCATGCAAGTGAAAAAGAAAAGAAATGAAATGATATCTAAGCAAAAAATAATGTTTTTTAGTGTTTTGGGAGGGTAAGCGGAAAATGTCAAAAATTACATGAAAATCCACTGTGGCATAACATTGTAAATGCTTGATAATTCAAGAACAGAAGCAGTCAGCAGATTATTTTTCCACAGAAATACTTATATGTGATAGTACATTGTATATGAATAATTAGATAAGTCTTGCAAAAAATAGAGGTCCCCTTTATAAACGGAAACTGGTGCTCAGAGGTGAATTTTTAAATGAGGCCTTCAAGTTACAATTTATGCCACCAAAGATCACCTTGTCACCTGACTTTGTAATTACAGAAATTCTAACATGGCTATCTTTGTATGTTAGGACACCAGAACAAAATAAATTTACGTCTATGATGTACAATGGGCTATAATGACGGCATTTGATGTATTCACTGAAATACGGGATTTTTCTTTATAATTTCGACCAGACGATAGAATGAGTGACGTTTAATTGGTATGCAGGTACAATTGATTCAGCTGGAAGATGTTGCAATTACATTAAAATGATTTCCAAATAAAAATGTGCTCAACTCTAACTTCTCACCTCGCACCTTTCAAAACAACAGAAATGCAGCCTAAATGGTCAAGTTTGAAGATCAAAACTGAGGGAAGTAGCAAGCTCACCACAACGACCTTTATGTTATTTCATAAAGGCATTGAGTTAGTGAAATAGGGATAACAACAAATACTTGTCATCAAAAATATTTGTTTTATGAGAGCAGCACAAGGACTTGTATTTCAACCTAAGAAGCTTCATTTTTAGGGGTAGGGGGTACCATGGGGTTCAATAAAGCTACACTCACCAGAGTTTTTGTGTCAAAAAATAGTTCATTGCCACAAACAAACATCATTTGCACCATGCAAGTGAAAAAGAAAAGAAATGAAATGATATCTAAGCAAAAAATAATGTTTTTTAGTGTTTTGGGAGGGTAAGCGGAAAATGTCAAAAATTACATGAAAATCCACTGTGGCATAACATTGTAAATGCTTGATAATTCAAGAACAGAAGCAGTCAGCAGATTATTTTTCCACAGAAATACTTATATGTGATAGTACATTGTATATGAATAATTAGATAAGTCTTGCAAAAAATAGAGGTCCCCTTTATAAACGGAAACTGGTGCTCAGAGGTGAATTTTTAAATGAGGCCTTCAAGTTACAATTTATGCCACCAAAGATCACCTTGTCACCTGACTTTGTAATTACAGAAATTCTAACATGGCTATCTTTGTATGTTAGGACACCAGAACAAAATAAATTTACGTCTATGATGTACAATGGGCTATAATGACGGCATTTGATGTATTCACTGAAATACGGGATTTTTCTTTATAATTTCGACCAGACGATAGAATGAGTGACGTTTAATTGGTATGCAGGTACAATTGATTCAGCTGGAAGATGTTGCAATTACATTAAAATGATTTCCAAATAAAAATGTGCTCAACTCTAACTTCTCACCTCGCACCTTTCAAAACAACAGAAATGCAGCCTAAATGGTCAAGTTTGAAGATCAAAACTGAGGGAAGTAGCAAGCTCACCACAACGACCTTTATGTTATTTCATAAAGGCATTGAGTTAGTGAAATAGGGATAACAACAAATACTTGTCATCAAAAATATTTGTTTTATGAGAGCAGCACAAGGACTTGTATTTCAACCTAAGAAGCTTCATTTTTAGGGGTAGGGGGTACCATGGGGTTCAATAAAGCTACACTCACCAGAGTTTTTGTGTCAAAAAATAGTTCATTGCCACAAACAAACATCATTTGCACCATGCAAGTGAAAAAGAAAAGAAATGAAATGATATCTAAGCAAAAAATAATGTTTTTTAGTGTTTTGGGAGGGTAAGCGGAAAATGTCAAAAATTACATGAAAATCCACTGTGGCATAACATTGTAAATGCTTGATAATTCAAGAACAGAAGCAGTCAGCAGATTATTTTTCCACAGAAATACTTATATGTGATAGTACATTGTATATGAATAATTAGATAAGTCTTGCAAAAAATAGAGGTCCCCTTTATAAACGGAAACTGGTGCTCAGAGGTGAATTTTTAAATGAGGCCTTCAAGTTACAATTTATGCCACCAAAGATCACCTTGTCACCTGACTTTGTAATTACAGAAATTCTAACATGGCTATCTTTGTATGTTAGGACACCAGAACAAAATAAATTTACGTCTATGATGTACAATGGGCTATAATGACGGCATTTGATGTATTCACTGAAATACGGGATTTTTCTTTATAATTTCGACCAGACGATAGAATGAGTGACGTTTAATTGGTATGCAGGTACAATTGATTCAGCTGGAAGATGTTGCAATTACATTAAAATGATTTCCAAATAAAAATGTGCTCAACTCTAACTTCTCACCTCGCACCTTTCAAAACAACAGAAATGCAGCCTAAATGGTCAAGTTTGAAGATCAAAACTGAGGGAAGTAGCAAGCTCACCACAACGACCTTTATGTTATTTCATAAAGGCATTGAGTTAGTGAAATAGGGATAACAACAAATACTTGTCATCAAAAATATTTGTTTTATGAGAGCAGCACAAGGACTTGTATTTCAACCTAAGAAGCTTCATTTTTAGGGGTAGGGGGTACCATGGGGTTCAATAAAGCTACACTCACCAGAGTTTTTGTGTCAAAAAATAGTTCATTGCCACAAACAAACATCATTTGCACCATGCAAGTGAAAAAGAAAAGAAATGAAATGATATCTAAGCAAAAAATAATGTTTTTTAGTGTTTTGGGAGGGTAAGCGGAAAATGTCAAAAATTACATGAAAATCCACTGTGGCATAACATTGTAAATGCTTGATAATTCAAGAACAGAAGCAGTCAGCAGATTATTTTTCCACAGAAATACTTATATGTGATAGTACATTGTATATGAATAATTAGATAAGTCTTGCAAAAAATAGAGGTCCCCTTTATAAACGGAAACTGGTGCTCAGAGGTGAATTTTTAAATGAGGCCTTCAAGTTACAATTTATGCCACCAAAGATCACCTTGTCACCTGACTTTGTAATTACAGAAATTCTAACATGGCTATCTTTGTATGTTAGGACACCAGAACAAAATAAATTTACGTCTATGATGTACAATGGGCTATAATGACGGCATTTGATGTATTCACTGAAATACGGGATTTTTCTTTATAATTTCGACCAGACGATAGAATGAGTGACGTTTAATTGGTATGCAGGTACAATTGATTCAGCTGGAAGATGTTGCAATTACATTAAAATGATTTCCAAATAAAAATGTGCTCAACTCTAACTTCTCACCTCGCACCTTTCAAAACAACAGAAATGCAGCCTAAATGGTCAAGTTTGAAGATCAAAACTGAGGGAAGTAGCAAGCTCACCACAACGACCTTTATGTTATTTCATAAAGGCATTGAGTTAGTGAAATAGGGATAACAACAAATACTTGTCATCAAAAATATTTGTTTTATGAGAGCAGCACAAGGACTTGTATTTCAACCTAAGAAGCTTCATTTTTAGGGGTAGGGGGTACCATGGGGTTCAATAAAGCTACACTCACCAGAGTTTTTGTGTCAAAAAATAGTTCATTGCCACAAACAAACATCATTTGCACCATGCAAGTGAAAAAGAAAAGAAATGAAATGATATCTAAGCAAAAAATAATGTTTTTTAGTGTTTTGGGAGGGTAAGCGGAAAATGTCAAAAATTACATGAAAATCCGCTGTGGCATAACATTGTAAATGCTTGATAATTCAAGAACAGAAGCAGTCAGGAGATTATTTTTCCACAGAAATACTTATATGTGATAGTACATTGTATATGAATAATTAGATAAGTCTTGCAAAAAATAGAGGTCCCCTTTATAAACGGAAACTGGTGCTCAGAGGTGAATTTTTAAATGAGGCCTTCAAGTTACAATTTATGCCACCAAAGATCACCTTGTCACCTGACTTTGTAATTACAGAAATTCTAACATGGCTATCTTTGTATGTTAGGACACCAGAACAAAATAAATTTACGTCTATGATGTACAATGGGCTATAATGACGGCATTTGATGTATTCACTGAAATACGTGATTTTTCTTTATAATTTCGACCAGACGATAGAATGAGTGACGTTTAATTGGTATGCAGGTACAATTGATTCAGCTGGAAGATGTTGCAATTACATTAAAATGATTTCCAAATAAAAATGTGCTCAACTCTAACTTCTCACCTCGCACCTTTCAAAACAACAGAAATGCAGCCTAAATGGTCAAGTTTGAAGATCAAAACTGAGGGAAGTAGCAAGCTCACCACAACGACCTTTATGTTATTTCATAAAGGCATTGAGTTAGTGAAATAGGGATAACAACAAATACTTGTCATCAAAAATATTTGTTTTATGAGAGCAGCACAAGGACTTGTATTTCAACCTAAGAAGCTTCATTTTTAGGGGTAGGGGGTACCATGGGGTTCAATAAAGCTACACTCACCAGAGTTTTTGTGTCAAAAAATAGTTCATTGCCACAAACAAACATCATTTGCACCATGCAAGTGAAAAAGAAAAGAAATGAAATGATATCTAAGCAAAAAATAATGTTTTTTAGTGTTTTGGGAGGGTAAGCGGAAAATGTCAAAAATTACATGAAAATCCACTGTGGCATAACATTGTAAATGCTTGATAATTCAAGAACAGAAGCAGTCAGCAGATTATTTTTCCACAGAAATACTTATATGTGATAGTACATTGTATATGAATAATTAGATAAGTCTTGCAAAAAATAGAGGTCCCCTTTATAAACGGAAACTGGTGCTCAGAGGTGAATTTTTAAATGAGGCCTTCAAGTTACAATTTATGCCACCAAAGATCACCTTGTCACCTGACTTTGTAATTACAGAAATTCTAACATGGCTATCTTTGTATGTTAGGACACCAGAACAAAATAAATTTACGTCTATGATGTACAATGGGCTATAATGACGGCATTTGATGTATTCACTGAAATACGGGATTTTTCTTTATAATTTCGACCAGACGATAGAATGAGTGACGTTTAATTGGTATGCAGGTACAATTGATTCAGCTGGAAGATGTTGCAATTACATTAAAATGATTTCCAAATAAAAATGTGCTCAACTCTAACTTCTCACCTCGCACCTTTCAAAACAACAGAAATGCAGCCTAAATGGTCAAGTTTGAAGATCAAAACTGAGGGAAGTAGCAAGCTCACCACAACGACCTTTATGTTATTTCATAAAGGCATTGAGTTAGTGAAATAGGGATAACAACAAATACTTGTCATCAAAAATATTTGTTTTATGAGAGCAGCACAAGGACTTGTATTTCAACCTAAGAAGCTTCATTTTTAGGGGTAGGGGGTACCATGGGGTTCAATAAAGCTACACTCACCAGAGTTTTTGTGTCAAAAAATAGTTCATTGCCACAAACAAACATCATTTGCACCATGCAAGTGAAAAAGAAAAGAAATGAAATGATATCTAAGCAAAAAATAATGTTTTTTAGTGTTTTGGGAGGGTAAGCGGAAAATGTCAAAAATTACATGAAAATCCACTGTGGCATAACATTGTAAATGCTTGATAATTCAAGAACAGAAGCAGTCAGCAGATTATTTTTCCACAGAAATACTTATATGTGATAGTACATTGTATATGAATAATTAGATAAGTCTTGCAAAAAATAGAGGTCCCCTTTATAAACGGAAACTGGTGCTCAGAGGTGAATTTTTAAATGAGGCCTTCAAGTTACAATTTATGCCACCAAAGATCACCTTGTCACCTGACTTTGTAATTACAGAAATTCTAACATGGCTATCTTTGTATGTTAGGACACCAGAACAAAATAAATTTACGTCTATGATGTACAATGGGCTATAATGACGGCATTTGATGTATTCACTGAAATACGGGATTTTTCTTTATAATTTCGACCAGACGATAGAATGAGTGACGTTTAATTGGTATGCAGGTACAATTGATTCAGCTGGAAGATGTTGCAATTACATTAAAATGATTTCCAAATAAAAATGTGCTCAACTCTAACTTCTCACCTCGCACCTTTCAAAACAACAGAAATGCAGCCTAAATGGTCAAGTTTGAAGATCAAAACTGAGGGAAGTAGCAAGCTCACCACAACGACCTTTATGTTATTTCATAAAGGCATTGAGTTAGTGAAATAGGGATAACAACAAATACTTGTCATCAAAAATATTTGTTTTATGAGAGCAGCACAAGGACTTGTATTTCAACCTAAGAAGCTTCATTTTTAGGGGTAGGGGGTACCATGGGGTTCAATAAAGCTACACTCACCAGAGTTTTTGTGTCAAAAAATAGTTCATTGCCACAAACAAACATCATTTGCACCATGCAAGTGAAAAAGAAAAGAAATGAAATGATATCTAAGCAAAAAATAATGTTTTTTAGTGTTTTGGGAGGGTAAGCGGAAAATGTCAAAAATTACATGAAAATCCACTGTGGCATAACATTGTAAATGCTTGATAATTCAAGAACAGAAGCAGTCAGCAGATTATTTTTCCACAGAAATACTTATATGTGATAGTACATTGTATATGAATAATTAGATAAGTCTTGCAAAAAATAGAGGTCCCCTTTATAAACGGAAACTGGTGCTCAGAGGTGAATTTTTAAATGAGGCCTTCAAGTTACAATTTATGCCACCAAAGATCACCTTGTCACCTGACTTTGTAATTACAGAAATTCTAACATGGCTATCTTTGTATGTTAGGACACCAGAACAAAATAAATTTACGTCTATGATGTACAATGGGCTATAATGACGGCATTTGATGTATTCACTGAAATACGGGATTTTTCTTTATAATTTCGACCAGACGATAGAATGAGTGACGTTTAATTGGTATGCAGGTACAATTGATTCAGCTGGAAGATGTTGCAATTACATTAAAATGATTTCCAAATAAAAATGTGCTCAACTCTAACTTCTCACCTCGCACCTTTCAAAACAACAGAAATGCAGCCTAAATGGTCAAGTTTGAAGATCAAAACTGAGGGAAGTAGCAAGCTCACCACAACGACCTTTATGTTATTTCATAAAGGCATTGAGTTAGTGAAATAGGGAAAACAACAAATACTTGTCATCAAAAATATTTGTTTTATGAGAGCAGCACAAGGACTTGTATTTCAACCTAAGAAGCTTCATTTTTAGGGGTAGGGGGTACCATGGGGTTCAATAAAGCTACACTCACCAGAGTTTTTGTGTCAAAAAATAGTTCATTGCCACAAACAAACATCATTTGCACCATGCAAGTGAAAAAGAAAAGAAATGAAATGATATCTAAGCAAAAAATAATGTTTTTTAGTGTTTTGGGAGGGTAAGCGGAAAATGTCAAAAATTACATGAAAATCCACTGTGGCATAACATTGTAAATGCTTGATAATTCAAGAACAGAAGCAGTCAGCAGATTATTTTTCCACAGAAATACTTATATGTGATAGTACATTGTATATGAATAATTAGATAAGTCTTGCAAAAAATAGAGGTCCCCTTTATAAACGGAAACTGGTGCTCAGAGGTGAATTTTTAAATGAGGCCTTCAAGTTACAATTTATGCCACCAAAGATCACCTTGTCACCTGACTTTGTAATTACAGAAATTCTAACATGGCTATCTTTGTATGTTAGGACACCAGAACAAAATAAATTTACGTCTATGATGTACAATGGGCTATAATGACGGCATTTGATGTATTCACTGAAATACGGGATTTTTCTTTATAATTTCGACCAGACGATAGAATGAGTGACGTTTAATTGGTATGCAGGTACAATTGATTCAGCTGGAAGATGTTGCAATTACATTAAAATGATTTCCAAATAAAAATGTGCTCAACTCTAACTTCTCACCTCGCACCTTTCAAAACAACAGAAATGCAGCCTAAATGGTCAAGTTTGAAGATCAAAACTGAGGGAAGTAGCAAGCTCACCACAACGACCTTTATGTTATTTCATAAAGGCATTGAGTTAGTGAAATAGGGATAACAACAAATACTTGTCATCAAAAATATTTGTTTTATGAGAGCAGCACAAGGACTTGTATTTCAACCTAAGAAGCTTCATTTTTAGGGGTAGGGGGTACCATGGGGTTCAATAAAGCTACACTCACCAGAGTTTTTGTGTCAAAAAATAGTTCATTGCCACAAACAAACATCATTTGCACCATGCAAGTGAAAAAGAAAAGAAATGAAATGATATCTAAGCAAAAAATAATGTTTTTTAGTGTTTTGGGAGGGTAAGCGGAAAATGTCAAAAATTACATGAAAATCCGCTGTGGCATAACATTGTAAATGCTTGATAATTCAAGAACAGAAGCAGTCAGGAGATTATTTTTCCACAGAAATACTTATATGTGATAGTACATTGTATATGAATAATTAGATAAGTCTTGCAAAAAATAGAGGTCCCCTTTATAAACGGAAACTGGTGCTCAGAGGTGAATTTTTAAATGAGGCCTTCAAGTTACAATTTATGCCACCAAAGATCACCTTGTCACCTGACTTTGTAATTACAGAAATTCTAACATGGCTATCTTTGTATGTTAGGACACCAGAACAAAATAAATTTACGTCTATGATGTACAATGGGCTATAATGACGGCATTTGATGTATTCACTGAAATACGTGATTTTTCTTTATAATTTCGACCAGACGATAGAATGAGTGACGTTTAATTGGTATGCAGGTACAATTGATTCAGCTGGAAGATGTTGCAATTACATTAAAATGATTTCCAAATAAAAATGTGCTCAACTCTAACTTCTCACCTCGCACCTTTCAAAACAACAGAAATGCAGCCTAAATGGTCAAGTTTGAAGATCAAAACTGAGGGAAGTAGCAAGCTCACCACAACGACCTTTATGTTATTTCATAAAGGCATTGAGTTAGTGAAATAGGGATAACAACAAATACTTGTCATCAAAAATATTTGTTTTATGAGAGCAGCACAAGGACTTGTATTTCAACCTAAGAAGCTTCATTTTTAGGGGTAGGGGGTACCATGGGGTTCAATAAAGCTACACTCACCAGAGTTTTTGTGTCAAAAAATAGTTCATTGCCACAAACAAACATCATTTGCACCATGCAAGTGAAAAAGAAAAGAAATGAAATGATATCTAAGCAAAAAATAATGTTTTTTAGTGTTTTGGGAGGGTAAGCGGAAAATGTCAAAAATTACATGAAAATCCACTGTGGCATAACATTGTAAATGCTTGATAATTCAAGAACAGAAGCAGTCAGCAGATTATTTTTCCACAGAAATACTTATATGTGATAGTACATTGTATATGAATAATTAGATAAGTCTTGCAAAAAATAGAGGTCCCCTTTATAAACGGAAACTGGTGCTCAGAGGTGAATTTTTAAATGAGGCCTTCAAGTTACAATTTATGCCACCAAAGATCACCTTGTCACCTGACTTTGTAATTACAGAAATTCTAACATGGCTATCTTTGTATGTTAGGACACCAGAACAAAATAAATTTACGTCTATGATGTACAATGGGCTATAATGACGGCATTTGATGTATTCACTGAAATACGGGATTTTTCTTTATAATTTCGACCAGACGATAGAATGAGTGACGTTTAATTGGTATGCAGGTACAATTGATTCAGCTGGAAGATGTTGCAATTACATTAAAATGATTTCCAAATAAAAATGTGCTCAACTCTAACTTCTCACCTCGCACCTTTCAAAACAACAGAAATGCAGCCTAAATGGTCAAGTTTGAAGATCAAAACTGAGGGAAGTAGCAAGCTCACCACAACGACCTTTATGTTATTTCATAAAGGCATTGAGTTAGTGAAATAGGGATAACAACAAATACTTGTCATCAAAAATATTTGTTTTATGAGAGCAGCACAAGGACTTGTATTTCAACCTAAGAAGCTTCATTTTTAGGGGTAGGGGGTACCATGGGGTTCAATAAAGCTACACTCACCAGAGTTTTTGTGTCAAAAAATAGTTCATTGCCACAAACAAACATCATTTGCACCATGCAAGTGAAAAAGAAAAGAAATGAAATGATATCTAAGCAAAAAATAATGTTTTTTAGTGTTTTGGGAGGGTAAGCGGAAAATGTCAAAAATTACATGAAAATCCACTGTGGCATAACATTGTAAATGCTTGATAATTCAAGAACAGAAGCAGTCAGCAGATTATTTTTCCACAGAAATACTTATATGTGATAGTACATTGTATATGAATAATTAGATAAGTCTTGCAAAAAATAGAGGTCCCCTTTATAAACGGAAACTGGTGCTCAGAGGTGAATTTTTAAATGAGGCCTTCAAGTTACAATTTATGCCACCAAAGATCACCTTGTCACCTGACTTTGTAATTACAGAAATTCTAACATGGCTATCTTTGTATGTTAGGACACCAGAACAAAATAAATTTACGTCTATGATGTACAATGGGCTATAATGACGGCATTTGATGTATTCACTGAAATACGGGATTTTTCTTTATAATTTCGACCAGACGATAGAATGAGTGACGTTTAATTGGTATGCAGGTACAATTGATTCAGCTGGAAGATGTTGCAATTACATTAAAATGATTTCCAAATAAAAATGTGCTCAACTCTAACTTCTCACCTCGCACCTTTCAAAACAACAGAAATGCAGCCTAAATGGTCAAGTTTGAAGATCAAAACTGAGGGAAGTAGCAAGCTCACCACAACGACCTTTATGTTATTTCATAAAGGCATTGAGTTAGTGAAATAGGGATAACAACAAATACTTGTCATCAAAAATATTTGTTTTATGAGAGCAGCACAAGGACTTGTATTTCAACCTAAGAAGCTTCATTTTTAGGGGTAGGGGGTACCATGGGGTTCAATAAAGCTACACTCACCAGAGTTTTTGTGTCAAAAAATAGTTCATTGCCACAAACAAACATCATTTGCACCATGCAAGTGAAAAAGAAAAGAAATGAAATGATATCTAAGCAAAAAATAATGTTTTTTAGTGTTTTGGGAGGGTAAGCGGAAAATGTCAAAAATTACATGAAAATCCACTGTGGCATAACATTGTAAATGCTTGATAATTCAAGAACAGAAGCAGTCAGCAGATTATTTTTCCACAGAAATACTTATATGTGATAGTACATTGTATATGAATAATTAGATAAGTCTTGCAAAAAATAGAGGTCCCCTTTATAAACGGAAACTGGTGCTCAGAGGTGAATTTTTAAATGAGGCCTTCAAGTTACAATTTATGCCACCAAAGATCACCTTGTCACCTGACTTTGTAATTACAGAAATTCTAACATGGCTATCTTTGTATGTTAGGACACCAGAACAAAATAAATTTACGTCTATGATGTACAATGGGCTATAATGACGGCATTTGATGTATTCACTGAAATACGGGATTTTTCTTTATAATTTCGACCAGACGATAGAATGAGTGACGTTTAATTGGTATGCAGGTACAATTGATTCAGCTGGAAGATGTTGCAATTACATTAAAATGATTTCCAAATAAAAATGTGCTCAACTCTAACTTCTCACCTCGCACCTTTCAAAACAACAGAAATGCAGCCTAAATGGTCAAGTTTGAAGATCAAAACTGAGGGAAGTAGCAAGCTCACCACAACGACCTTTATGTTATTTCATAAAGGCATTGAGTTAGTGAAATAGGGAAAACAACAAATACTTGTCATCAAAAATATTTGTTTTATGAGAGCAGCACAAGGACTTGTATTTCAACCTAAGAAGCTTCATTTTTAGGGGTAGGGGGTACCATGGGGTTCAATAAAGCTACACTCACCAGAGTTTTTGTGTCAAAAAATAGTTCATTGCCACAAACAAACATCATTTGCACCATGTAAGTGAAAAAGAAAAGAAATGAAATGATATCTAAGCAAAAAATAATGTTTTTTAGTGTTTTGGGAGGGTAAGCGGAAAATGTCAAAAATTACATGAAAATCCACTGTGGCATAACATTGTAAATGCTTGATAATTCAAGAACAGAAGCAGTCAGGAGATTATTTTTCCACAGAAATACTTATATGTGATAGTACATTGTATATGAATAATTAGATAAGTCTTGCAAAAAATAGAGGTCCCCTTTATAAACGGAAACTGGTGCTCAGAGGTGAATTTTTAAATGAGGCCTTCAAGTTACAATTTATGCCACCAAAGATCACCTTGTCACCTGACTTTGTAATTACAGAAATTCTAACATGGCTATCTTTGTATGTTAGGACACCAGAACAAAATAAATTTACGTCTATGATGTACAATGGGCTATAATGACGGCAGTTGATGTATTCACTGAAATACGGGATTTTTCTTTATAATTTCGACCAGACGATAGAATGAGTGACGTTTAATTGGTATGCAGGTACAATTGATTCAGCTGGAAGATGTTGCAATTACATTAAAATGATTTCCAAATAAAAATGTGCTCAACTCTAACTTCTCACCTCACACCTTTCAAAACAACAGAAATGCAGCCTAAATGGTCAAGTTTGAAGATCAAAACTGAGGGAAGTAGCAAGCTCACCACAACGACCTTTATGTTATTTCATAAAGGCATTGAGTTAGTGAAATAGGGATAACAACAAATACTTGTCATCAAAAATATTTGTTTTATGAGAGCAGCACAAGGACTTGTATTTCAACCTAAGAAGCTTCATTTTTAGGGGTAGGGGGTACCATGGGGTTCAATAAAGCTACACTCACCAGAGTTTTTGTGTCAAAAAATAGTTCATTGCCACAAACAAACATCATTTGCACCATGCAAGTGAAAAAGAAAAGAAATGAAATGATATCTAAGCAAAAAATAATGTTTTTTAGTGTTTTGGGAGGGTAAGCGGAAAATGTCAAAAATTACATGAAAATCCGCTGTGGCATAACATTGTAAATGCTTGATAATTCAAGAACAGAAGCAGTCAGCAGATTATTTTTCCACAGAAATACTTATATGTGATAGTACATTGTATATGAATAATTAGATAAGTCTTGCAAAAAATAGAGGTCCCCTTTATAAACGGAAATTGGTGCTCAGAGGTGAATTTTTAAATGAGGCCTTCAAGTTACAATTTATGCCACCAAAGATCACCTTGTCACCTGACTTTGTAATTACAGAAATTCTAACATGGCTATCTTTGTATGTTAGGACACCAGAACAAAATAAATTTACGTCTATGATGTACAATGGGCTATAATGACGGCATTTGATGTATTCACTGAAATACGTGATTTTTCTTTATAATTTCGACCAGACGATAGAATGAGTGACGTTTAATTGGTATGCAGGTACAATTGATTCAGCTGGAAGATGTTGCAATTACATTAAAATGATTTCCAAATAAAAATGTGCTCAACTCTAACTTCTCACCTCGCACCTTTCAAAACAACAGAAATGCAGCCTAAATGGTCAAGTTTGAAGATCAAAACTGAGGGAAGTAGCAAGCTCACCACAACGACCTTTATGTTATTTCATAAAGGCATTGAGTTAGTGAAATAGGGATAACAACAAATACTTGTCATCAAAAATATTTGTTTTATGAGAGCAGCACAAGGACATGTATTTCAACCTAAGAAGCTTCATTTTTGGGGGTAGGGGGTACCATGGGGTTCAATAAAGCTACACTCACCAGAGTTTTTGTGTCAAAAAATAGTTCATTGCCACAAACAAACATCATTTGCACCATGTAAGTGAAAAAGAAAAGAAATGAAATGATATCTAAGCAAAAAATAATGTTTTTTAGTGTTTTGGGAGGGTAAGCGGAAAATGTCAAAAATTACATGAAAATCCACTGTGGCATAACATTGTAAATGCTTGATAATTCAAGAACAGAAGCAGTCAGCAGATTATTTTTCCACAGAAATACTTATATGTGATAGTACATTGTATATGAATAATTAGATAAGTCTTGCAAAAAATAGAGGTCCCCTTTATAAACGGAAACTGGTGCTCAGAGGTGAATTTTTAAATGAGGCCTTCAAGTTACAATTTATGCCACCAAAGATCACCTTGTCACCTGACTTTGTAATTACAGAAATTCTAACATGGCTATCTTTGTATGTTAGGACACCAGAACAAAATAAATTTACGTCTATGATGTACAATGGGCTATAATGACGGCATTTGATGTATTCACTGAAATACGGGATTTTTCTTTATAGTTTCGACCAGACGATAGAATGAATGACGTTTAATTGGTATGCAGGTACAATTGATTTAGCTGGAAGATGTTGCAATTACATTAAAATGATTTCCAAATAAAAATGTGCTCAACTCTAACTTCTCACCTCGCACCTTTCAAAACAACAGAAATGCAGCCTAAATGGTCAAGTTTGAAGATCAAAACTGAGGGAAGTAGCAAGCTCACCACAACGACCTTTATGTTATTTCATAAAGGCATTGAGTTAGTGAAATAGGGATAACAACAAATACTTGTCATCAAAAATATTTGTTTTATGAGAGCAGCACAAGGACTTGTATTTCAACCTAAGAAGCTTCATTTTTAGGGGTAGGGGGTACCATGGGGTTCAATAAAGCTACACTCACCAGAGTTTTTGTGTCAAAAAATAGTTCATTGCCACAAACAAACATCATTTGCACCATGCAAGTGAAAAAGAAAAGAAATGAAATGATATCTAAGCAAAAAATAATGTTTTTTAGTGTTTTGGGAGGGTAAGCGGAAAATGTCAAAAATTACATGAAAATCCACTGTGGCATAACATTGTAAATGCTTGATAATTCAAGAACAGAAGCAGTCAGCAGATTATTTTTCCACAGAAATACTTATATGTGATAGTACATTGTATATGAATAATTAGATAAGTCTTGCAAAAAATAGAGGTCCCCTTTAGGTTGCACCCCTAAATTAGCCACAGAGGGCAGCACAAAGGTATAATGTCTAATGACCAGCACTGTAGGATTTGGCTTGACCAGAGTGGTGGAATTTGTGGCAGGCTCAAATCTGTTACATATAATTTTAATTCAGATTTTGCCATCACAAAATAGAGTGATTTGAATAATTAATTTTGGGCATAATTTTTTTCCGGGGTGGTTGGAAATTTAAAGCTGATATTGGGTGCAGACAAGTGAAAATCCAACATGATCGCGTTCAGGTGGGGCAAAGTCAAAAGTTTAGTGGTCATCATATAGGTTAATGCCTCTTATTTTGTGAGGCAGACTTGAACCTAATTGGTGAGCATAGTCTTCATTAAAGTTAAAGCTCTTACTCTGAGATACGCCAGGATGTGTTATAATGGCCGCCTATGGGAAATTCAATTTAGTGGTGCCACCTAAACGGAAACTGGTGCTCAGAGGTGAATTTTTAAATGAGGCCTTCAAGTTACAATTTATGCCACCAAAGATCACCTTGTCACCTGACTTTGTAATTACAGAAATTCTAACATGGCTATTTTTGTATGTTAGGACACCAGAACAAAATAAATTTACGTCTATGATGTACAATGGGCTATAATGACGGCATTTGATGTATTCACTGAAATACGTGATTTTTCTTTATAATTTCGACCAGACGATAAAATGAGTGACGTTTAATTGGTATGCAGGTACAATTGATTCAGCTGGAAGATGTTGCAATTACATTAAAATGATTTCCAAATAAAAATGTGCTCAACTCTAACTTCTCACCTCGCACCTTTCAAAACAACAGAAATGCAGCCTAAATGGTCAAGTTTGAAGATCAAAACTGAGGGAAGTAGCAAGCTCACCACAACGACCTTTATGTTATTTCATAAAGGCATTGAGTTAGTGAAATAGGGATAACAACAAATACTTGTCATCAAAAATATTTGTTTTATGAGAGCAGCACAAGGACATGTATTTCAACCTAAAAAGCTTCATTTTTAGGGGTAGGGGGTACTATGGGGTTCAATAAAGCTACACTCACCAGAGTTTTTGTGTCAAAAAATAGTTCATTGCCACAAACAAACATCATTTGCACCATGCAAGTGAAAAAGAAAAGAAATGAAATGATATCTAAGCAAAAAATAATGTTTTTTAGTGTTTTGGGAGGGTAAGCGGAAAATGTCAAAAATTACATGAAAATCCACTGTGGCATAACATTGTAAATGCTTGATAATTCAAGAACAGAAGCAGTCAGCAGATTATTTTTCCACAGAAATACTTATATGTGATAGTACATTGTATATGAATAATTAGATAAGTCTTGCAAAAAATAGAGGTCCCCTTTATAAACGGAAACTGGTGCTCAGAGGTGAATTTTTAAATGAGGCCTTCAAGTTACAATTTATGCCACCAAAGATCACCTTGTCACCTGACTTTGTAATTACAGAAATTCTAACATGGCTATCTTTATATGTTAGGACACCAGAACAAAATAAATTTACGTCTATGATGTACAATGGGCTATAATGACGGCATTTGATGTATTCACTGAAATACGTGATTTTTCTTTATAATTTCGACCAGACGATAGAATGAGTGACGTTTAATTGGTATGCAGGTACAATTGATTCAGCTGGAAGATGTTGCAATTACATTAAAATGATTTCCAAATAAAAATGTGCTCAACTCTAACTTCTCACCTCGCACCTTTCAAAACAACAGAAATGCAGCCTAAATGGTCAAGTTTGAAGATCAAAACTGAGGGAAGTAGCAAGCTCACCACAACGACCTTTATGTTATTTCATAAAGGCATTGAGTTAGTGAAATAGGGATAACAACAAATACTTGTCATCAAAAATATTTGTTTTATGAGAGCAGCACAAGGACATGTATTTCAACCTAAGAAGCTTCATTTTTAGGGGTAGGGGGTACCATGGGGTTCAATAAAGCTACACTCACCAGAGTTTTTGTGTCAAAAAATAGTTCATTGCCACAAACAAACATCATTTGCACCATGCAAGTGAAAAAGAAAAGAAATGAAATGATATCTAAGCAAAAAATAATGTTTTTTAGTGTTTTGGGAGGGTAAGCGGAAAATGTCAAAAATTACATGAAAATCCACTGTGGCATAACATTGTAAATGCTTGATAATTCAAGAACAGAAGCAGCCAGCAGATTATTTTTCCACAGAAATACTTATATGTGATAGTACATTGTATATGAATAATTAGATAAGTCTTGCAAAAAATAGAGGTCCCCTTTATAAACGGAAACTGGTGCTCAGAGGTGAATTTTTAAATGAGGCCTTCAAGTTACAATTTATGCCACCAAAGATCACCTTGTCACCTGACTTTGTAATTACAGAAATTCTAACATGGCTATCTTTGTATGTTAGGACACCAGAACAAAATAAATTTACGTCTATGATGTACAATGGGCTATAATGACGGCATTTGATGTATTCACTGAAATACGGGATTTTTCTTTATAGTTTCGACCAGACGATAGAATGAATGACGTTTAATTGGTATGCAGGTACAATTGATTTAGCTGGAAGATGTTGCAATTACATTAAAATGATTTCCAAATAAAAATGTGCTCAACTCTAACTTCTCACCTCGCACCTTTCAAAACAACAGAAATGCAGCCTAAATGGTCAAGTTTGAAGATCAAAACTGAGGGAAGTAGCAAGCTCACCACAACGACCTTTATGTTATTTCATAAAGGCATTGAGTTAGTGAAATAGGGATAACAACAAATACTTGTCATCAAAAATATTTGTTTTATGAGAGCAGCACAAGGACTTGTATTTCAACCTAAGAAGCTTCATTTTTAGGGGTAGGGGGTACCATGGGGTTCAATAAAGCTACACTCACCAGAGTTTTTGTGTCAAAAAATAGTTCATTGCCACAAACAAACATCATTTGCACCATGCAAGTGAAAAAGAAAAGAAATGAAATGATATCTAAGCAAAAAATAATGTTTTTTAGTGTTTTGGGAGGGTAAGCGGAAAATGTCAAAAATTACATGAAAATCCACTGTGGCATAACATTGTAAATGCTTGATAATTCAAGAACAGAAGCAGTCAGCAGATTATTTTTCCACAGAAATACTTATATGTGATAGTACATTGTATATGAATAATTAGATAAGTCTTGCAAAAAATAGAGGTCCCCTTTAGGTTGCACCCCTAAATTAGCCACAGAGGGCAGCACAAAGGTATAATGTCTAATGACCAGCACTGTAGGTTTTGGCTTGACCAGAGTGGTGGAATTTGTGGCAGGCTCAAATCTGTTACATATAATTTTAATTCAGATTTTGCCATCACAAAATAGAGATATTTGAATAATTAATTTTGGGCATAATTTTTTTCCGGGGTGGTTGGAAATTTAAAGCTGATATTGGGTGCAGACAAGTGAAAATCCAACATGATCGCGTTCAGGTGGGGCAAAGTCAAAAGTTTAGTGGTCATCATATAGGTTAATGCCTCTTATTTTGTGAGGCAGACTTGAACCTAATTGGTGAGCATAGTCTTCATTAAAGTTAAAGCTCTTACTCTGAGATACGCCAGGATGTGTTATAATGGCCGCCTATGGGAAATTCAATTTAGTGGTGCCACCTAAACGGAAACTGGTGCTCAGAGGTGAATTTTTAAATGAGGCCTTCAAGTTACAATTTATGCCACCAAAGATCACCTTGTCACCTGACTTTGTAATTACAGAAATTCTAACATGGCTATCTTTGTATGTTAGGACACCAGAACAAAATAAATTTACGTCTATGATGTACAATGGGCTATAATGACGGCATTTGATGTATTCACTGAAATACGTGATTTTTCTTTATAATTTCGACCAGACGATAAAATGAGTGACGTTTAATTGGTATGCAGGTACAATTGATTCAGCTGGAAGATGTTGCAATTACATTAAAATGATTTCCAAATAAAAATGTGCTCAACTCTAACTTCTCACCTCGCACCTTTCAAAACAACAGAAATGCAGCCTAAATGGTCAAGTTTGAAGATCAAAACTGAGGGAAGTAGCAAGCTCACCACAACGACCTTTATGTTATTTCATAAAGGCATTGAGTTAGTGAAATAGGGATAACAACAAATACTTGTCATCAAAAATATTTGTTTTATGAGAGCAGCACAAGGACATGTATTTCAACCTAAAAAGCTTCATTTTTAGGGGTAGGGGGTACTATGGGGTTCAATAAAGCTACACTCACCAGAGTTTTTGTGTCAAAAAATAGTTCATTGCCACAAACAAACATCATTTGCACCATGCAAGTGAAAAAGAAAAGAAATGAAATGATATCTAAGCAAAAAATAATGTTTTTTAGTGTTTTGGGAGGGTAAGCGGAAAATGTCAAAAATTACATGAAAATCCACTGTGGCATAACATTGTAAATGCTTGATAATTCAAGAACAGAAGCAGTCAGCAGATTATTTTTCCACAGAAATACTTATATGTGATAGTACATTGTATATGAATAATTAGATAAGTCTTGCAAAAAATAGAGGTCCCCTTTATAAACGGAAACTGGTGCTCAGAGGTGAATTTTTAAATGAGGCCTTCAAGTTACAATTTATGCCACCAAAGATCACCTTGTCACCTGACTTTGTAATTACAGAAATTCTAACATGGCTATCTTTGTATGTTAGGACACCAGAACAAAATAAATTTACGCCTATGATGTACAATGGGCTATAATGACGGCATTTGATGTATTCACTGAAATACGTGATTTTTCTTTATAATTTCGACCAGACGATAGAATGAGTGACGTTTAATTGGTATGCAGGTACAATTGATTCAGCTGGAAGATGTTGCAATTACATTAAAATGATTTCCAAATAAAAATGTGCTCAACTCTAACTTCTCACCTCGCACCTTTCAAAACAACAGAAATGCAGCCTAAATGGTCAAGTTTGAAGATCAAAACTGAGGGAAGTAGCAAGCTCACCACAACGACCTTTATGTTATTTCATAAAGGCATTGAGTTAGTGAAATAGGGATAACAACAAATACTTGTCATCAAAAATATTTGTTTTATGAGAGCAGCACAAGGACATGTATTTCAACCTAAGAAGCTTCATTTTTAGGGGTAGGGGGTACCATGGGGTTCAATAAAGCTACACTCACCAGAGTTTTTGTGTCAAAAAATAGTTCATTGCCACAAACAAACATCATTTGCACCATGCAAGTGAAAAAGAAAAGAAATGAAATGATATCTAAGCAAAAAATAATGTTTTTTAGTGTTTTGGGAGGGTAAGCGGAAAATGTCAAAAATTACATGAAAATCCACTGTGGCATAACATTGTAAATGCTTGATAATTCAAGAACAGAAGCAGCCAGCAGATTATTTTTCCACAGAAATACTTATATGTGATAGTACATTGTATATGAATAATTAGATAAGTCTTGCAAAAAATAGAGGTACCCTTTAAACGGAAACTGGTGCTCAGAGGTGAATTTTTAAATGAGGCCTTCAAGTTACAATTTATGCCACCAAAGATCACCTTGTCACCTGACTTTGTAATTACAGAAATTCTAACATGGCTATCTTTGTATGTTAGGACACCAGAACAAAATAAATTTACGTCTATGATGTACAATGGGCTATAATGACGGCATTTGATGTATTCACTGAAATACGAGATTTTTCTTTATAGTTTCGACCAGACGATAGAATGAATGACGTTTAATTGGTATGCAGGTACAATTGATTCAGCTGGAAGATGTTGCAATTACATTAAAATGATTTCCAAATAAAAATGTGCTCAACTCTAACTTCTCACCTCGCACCTTTCAAAACAACAGAAATGCAGCCTAAATGGTCAAGTTTGAAGATCAAAACTGAGGGAAGTAGCAAGCTCACCACAACGACCTTTATGTTATTTCATAAAGGCATTGAGTTAGTGAAATAGGGATAACAACAAATACTTGTCATCAAAAATATTTGTTTTATGAGAGCAGCACAAGGACATGTATTTCAACCTAAGAAGCTTCATTTTTAGGGGTAGGGGGTACCATGGGGTTCAATAAAGCTACACTCACCAGAGTTTTTGTGTCAAAAAATAGTTCATTGCCACAAACAAACATCATTTGCACCATGCAAGTGAAAAAGAAAAGAAATGAAATGATATCTAAGCAAAAAATAATGTTTTTTAGTGTTTTGGGAGGGTAAGCGGAAAATGTCAAAAATTACATGAAAATCCACTGTGGCATAACATTGTAAATGCTTGATAATTCAAGAACAGAAGCAGTCAGCAGATTATTTTTCCACAGAAATACTTATATGTGATAGTACATTGTATATGAATAATTAGATAAGTCTTGCAAAAAATAGAGGTCCCCTTTAGGTTGCACCCCTAAATTAGCCACAGAGGGCAGCACAAAGGTATAATGTCTAATGACCAGCACTGTAGGATTTGGCTTGACCAGAGTGGTGGAATTTGTGGCAGGCTCAAATCTGTTACATATAATTTTAATTCAGATTTTGCCATCACAAAATAGAGTGATTTGAATAATTAATTTTGGGCATAATTTTTTTCCGGGGTGGTTGGAAATTTAAAGCTGATATTGGGTGCAGACAAGTGAAAATCCAACATGATCGCGTTCAGGTGGGGCAAAGTCAAAAGTTTGGTGGTCATCATATAGGTTAATGCCTCTTATTTTGTGAGGCAGACTTGAACTTAATTGGTGAGCATAGTCTTCATTAAAGTTAAAGCTCTTACTCTGAGATACGCCAGGATGTGTTATAATGGCCGCCTATGGGAAATTCAATTTAGTGGTGCCACCTAAACGGAAACTGGTGCTCAGAGGTGAATTTTTAAACGAGGCCTTCAAGTTACAATTTATGCCACCAAAGATCACCTTGTCACCTGACTTTGTAATTACAGAAATTCTAACATGGCTATCTTTGTATGTTAGGACACCAGAACAAAATAAATTTACGTCTATGATGTACAATGGGCTATAATGACGGCATTTGATGTATTCACTGAAATACGTGATTTTTCTTTATAATTTCGACCAGACGATAGAATGAGTGACGTTTAATTGGTATGCAGGTACAATTGATTCAGCTGGAAGATGTTGCAATTACATTAAAATGATTTCCAAATAAAAATGTGCTCACCTCTAACTTCTCACCTCGCACCTTTCAAAACAACAGAAATGCAGCCTAAATGGTCAAGTTTGTTACGTCTGCGCGGATTTGCCCCCCCCCCCCCCCCCGCCCGTCACTCTGCGGAGGGTCCCCCAGGTAGAAACCCACATCTCCAGGAGTATGTAATAGTGGTGAATTGAAAATCTTGTAACTGACTTGTACATTCATACTGTGGTTATACCTTATTTTTTTCTTAATAATGACGCTGGAAGCTATATTTGATGCATTGTATATGAAACATGTATAATGTACATGTCCTTACGCTTTCTAGAGTTTTGTCCCAATGAGTGGTTTATCTCTAGTTTTGATGCGGAGGACATAAATTATTACTTATAGTAACTATACTTATTTTAACATACGAAGATCATTTGATTGATAATAAGGATGCCTGATTATTTGTATATATTTTGGAAGCATCGTGGAATTTCCCCGGTTCCGTTGGTGCCCCGCTGTAAAGGGGAAGTTTTCCTAATAAATTATTATTATATAGCTATGTCACCAAACTATCAATTTAAGTTGGAATGGCACCTCTATATGTAATAGTTATAAAGTTGTTTAAGATTGAAATTTTGCATATTCTCATAATTTGCATAAACTAAAATTCTATAACTTATGGTTGTCGTCAATGGGGTGTGGCAATAGCAAAAAGCTGTGAAGATTATGAAAGTGTGATTGGTACCTCTCCCTTTAATTGTTTTGAATAGTTATGAGTTCTGCAACTTTTTGTGGTCCATTGTATGCGCGTATAGCACAAACCTATAAATTAAAGTTGGAATGGTACATCCACCTTTAACAGACATTTAAACTTTCCAAGTGCCCCTAATTAGCATCAATTATAAGTCTAAAACTTTTGTTTTGGTCCATTGAATACGCCTATGAACTGAAGTTGGAACGGTATGTCTGCCTTTAATAGTTTTGAAGATAGTTAACATTCAAAATTTCACATGGCCATAATTTGCATAATTTTCAACATGTACATGGTGACTGTTCCAAACCAGCCGCTTAATTTTACTACGACAATCACCATGTCAAGTTTGGTACTTTTCAGAATAGTGTCCGAGAAAACTCAGGACATAATTCACACGGACAGGACATAATTCACACGGAAAGAAAGAAAGAAAGAAAGAAAGAAAGAAAGAAAGAAAGAAAGAAAGAAAGAAAGAAAGAAAGAAAGAAAGAAAGAAAGAAAGAAAGAAAGAAAGAACC
Source organism: Hermodice carunculata (assembly GCA_964020975.1). Taxonomy (NCBI): domain Eukaryota; kingdom Metazoa; phylum Annelida; class Polychaeta; order Eunicida; family Amphinomidae; genus Hermodice; species Hermodice carunculata. The sequence goes on from OZ026622.1 coordinate 97,238,810, forward strand.
ACATTATTTCGTCACACAGATACTTTCGTACTTTGTTCCTGCACGGCCTACGTACCCCGTCTTTGCTTTTAACCCAATTGCACTTCACAAACACCGTCATTTTTAAGACCTCAGGTACAATATACGAGTTCTTGTTGAGCATAAATGTACATAATTTGATGTATCTCAGCGCTGCTGTATTATTCCACTTTAATTGTTCGTGGTTATTAGGCACAGCCGGGGACTCAATTACCCTCCAGCAGGCAAAAGTGAACCAACCACACACACGCGCGATTGAAGTGGGTCACGTTCTATATTTAGCGCAGTGACCTGACATTACGGACTGATAATAAACTTACACAGTCCTACCAGGAAGCAGCATTTCAGAAATGGCCATCAACTTCGGGGCGTTTCGGAGATGCTGCTGTACATTAACTGTATCGACAGGCAAGTTGTCACGCTCCGTCGTCCATCGGATCTTAGCCAGCAGAAGAGCACTGCACACTAGTCGCAGACATGGCTCAAAGGCGGCTCCGTCGATACAAGCAAGCTCATACAAGGATGTGCTCATTCCCGGCAACATACCGCTCGTTCACCATGTTTTGGAAAACTTCACGAAGTACGGAGAGCTTGTGGCCATGGTAATATATTTTCACTGTTCTGTCTCATATAATATGTATCAAGATTGACAACTCAAACATCATTACAATCACTGCGGAGGGTTCGCAGGCAGCCACATGAGGCTCACAGGTAGATCATGGAGGCGTAACACCTCCACGGTTGGATTCAGAGCTCATATTGGCTTAGCGGATTTCTGTAAGTTACTCAAGACGGCCTGCCCAATGATGCATGTTGTCATATATGACAATACGAAGCAGTTGTTTCGTATATATGGGTTGAAAAAAGTTGACTGTCACTTACCATGTCCGACTTATTCGTAAGTATATAAAAATTTTATTGTCATGAAGTACAGAAGTCAATGCCGACCTATTTGTCATGCATGATGGAAATCAATATATCTTGTCCAGCACAACACTTAACATTTTATTCACATACACAAGTACAGGTACCACAAGCACGTTAGTTGGCTGTTTGGTTAGTTGGCTATTTGGTTAGTTGGTTGTTTGAAAAAGAATGCTTCACAGAAGACTGGATAAATTCTTTTATCCCATCCATCACACCTAACAGGTACATATGTACATAACTCAATATATACAACTCATTATAACACCGTGCATCGTTGAAGTCTGGACGGCCTCATAGCAACGAGCAATGCTACCGTTAATTAAATATAATAAATTAGTGTGTTGTGGATAACAAAATATTAGTACACTAATTCATGCATGTGCTGTACTCCATAATGAATATATGCTTTTGGCTTAGCATGTCTTCCTGTTTCAATGGAGAGGTTGTGTGAGTTCAGCTTTAGTCTACTAAAGGCAGTTCTATATCTCTCGTCCTTCATAAGTATAAGGTTGGCTTACAAACAGAAATCTATCTTTATAAGTGCGTAGTTTGTTCTATAGTCTGATTGTTAGCTTTATTTGGGGGTGGGGGTGTGGTGGGGGGTATTTATTTCTCCATGGTGTGTTCTGTATCCTACTCCATACAATTTTATCATAGTTTGACAATTGCTAACTCTTTGATGGTTCCATATGCGTATATATCCTACTTTACTTAACACATCTCCTATTCTGCACACCACTTTTGTTGACCAACAGACATCAGATAATGCAAAATATTATATGCTTTCGGAACATGGTGTTCATTTGTTAAGTCTTAAGGTTTTAAACCAGTATTTAATTGCTTTTACTTCGTGTATCAGAGGCAATGGCAACTTCCCTGCCTCAGCATAAAAGTTCTGCACCCGTAGTTGTGTGTGCACACACACAAAATGTTGATTTTATGAATTTTAGATGAAATCTTTCCATACATGCTATATGAGCTTCCTAACTGCAAAACCAAGCCTCACAACCATACTCTAGGATAGGCATGAGTTGATTGTCAAAGACTTTAGAAGTAATGAGTGGGATCAATTTACCCGAGGGGCCACTAAGTTGATATACTTGATGTAGGGCCGCATTAGCCTGCTGAACTCAATACCCCCTATAACTGCACAAGTAATCAAATGTTGAAATGCAAAACCAGACTCTTAAATACTTTCATTTATCAAAACATCCAATAGCAGATCTACTAAAGAAGAAAGTGTACTTCCAGTTGCGCTTGTTGAATATCAGCACTTTTGTTTTTGATAGATTTAGAATGGTATGCCATTTTCAACAGAAGTCAAACAAACCATCAAGTTAACTCTGCAGGCCTTCACTTCTGTCAGAACATAGTGGTAAGTCATCTGGTAATAGCAGATAGAACAAAAGATTATCACCGAGGATTATACCGCTTGTATCATCTAGATGTCGCCCAGTGTTACTCGACAACTCATTAAATACTTTTGGACTTATCATGCCGCCTTGGAGGACCCCTGTGGTTGTACTGAAAGATTCACTTATGGGCAGTTGTGCATGCCTGGCTTAAACCGACCTACCTGTGGCAGGTCTTGACACAGGCCTGAGCGTTCCCATGGATGGCGCAGTGAAGGCCCAGTGTAAAACCTGGTCCCAGGTAAGATCTCAAATTAAAACAGAGGTTATCCTGTCTGAAGTCTTGTTGGGTTCAGTCCTTCAAGCAGGGGAACATGGAATATAAGGGTGGGTTTCCTTTCAAATTAGAGGGGGAATATGTAAGAAAGGTCAGATATTGAAAATGGAGTTTTTTTCCGAACATCTTGACGAGATAAAACTTGCTGAAAAGTTATTACCCAGACAGGCACGCCTGAGGTGCCGTAGTAACCCCTAAGGCGAGTATTCAGACTCGGAGTTGGTTACCAGATTTTTCCACAGTCGTCTCAACTGGCTATGATCCCTTTTGTGCACCCAATGCCAAGTGTTGAATTCTGCTGTAAGGGTTGGCCACGCCCTTTTCATCAAACAAAGTCGCCATCAGTATGCTTGTCTTCAGCCTTGTGCTTCTGAACTAATCCACTGATCATTCTTCTTGTAACTCGGGAAAAAAAACAGAATATTTTTCCCATGGTAACACAGCACAAGGCCCTCTTACACGCGCCCCGCAATACCCAGCGGTTTGTCACCAACCGATCTTGACAGCTATTACTTGGTACGCCTTGCTAGGCTACTCAACTTAAAAATAGCGCTAAACTGCAAGAGTTTCAGTTTTTGTGATCATTAACATCATTATTGGTTACCACGCGCATAGTCTGCTTCTTTGCGACACGTTGAGAATATGTGTTATGCATTAGTTAAAGAACGAGAGGGTGTGCATTCAGTGTTCAAAATAATCCACGCAGCGCTTTGCGACGCGTGGACTATTTACTGAATGCACAGCATCTGGCTCTTGAAATAAGGAACTGTTACAACCAGATAGATTTATCTGTTAGCTTTTTTGCTCCAATATGATGTCCATGTACTACTCTTATTACATATTGGATGAAAGACAAGACTGCCATGTAATATACAGAGCAATTAAAAAGAAACAACAAACAAGCCAGACTTTGATGAGTAACTTTTCTAAAGAAAACCAGAATGCTACGCTACAGCAACATATGTGGCTGCTGATTGACACATGCGCCAGTACTGTCAGCTTACAGCACACATGCAAGTGTCAAGATAAATAGTCAGTTATTATCCAACTGACTGACAACAGCAAGTACCCTTTTAGACCTCAACGTCTGGGTCTACCCCAGACAACAAGTGTGAAACCGGTCTCCACATGCGTCGCAACCTACCCAAGGTACTAGTTGATCCCTATTAACATGTTTGTGGATCGTCTCAAGAACACGATTTGCATTTACCAGAGTCCTTTGATACATTTTTTTGCTTTTGTCCGTTGTCGCTATTTTCTTTCTCATTTTCTGAACATTTCCTTTCTGAACTTCGCACATTAACACGCTATCACGAATCCGTCTGCATACGCAGGGGCAACCAGCAGAAATGCCTGAATAGTTGTCATCATATTCTAGTAGATCCGAACCCATTCACATTGACCCACAGAGCACAATGCACAAAGTCACTGTCTGCCGAAAACATCTATTAACCCATATCGGTATCTTCGGTAGGTAGTGACTTTGGTGGTCAGTGTGAATTAGTTCGTATCCACCAGAATATGACAACCATTCTGCTCAGCCTGGTTTTCCCCCTTGTCTGCATCCGCTAAACCTGTCGAGTGGAATGAGGTCGTTGAAAGTAGGGCTGCTTCAAAATTTTCCCGAAGAGCGAAAAAGTGTGAAAAGCCCCGAGATTGGTTGAAAGGCGAAAGCAGGGAGTTCAATAAGGGCAGGACCATGCATTGCAGGCGACACGTTATTTGCTATTGTCGTTTTTTAGAACAACGGGAAAAAATGCTGTAACCATTCGGTGATTGTAGACCTATAAAGATATAGCATTGTCACTGATGATTAAATCGATGAGTAATAATAAATGAAAAAAAATCTTTATGAGTGCTGTATTTGAAAAGGGAATTCACGTGCGTGGCAAACAACACTCAAGCGTTACCAATACTGACCCTCACATGTTGTATGAGATCCAGTCAGCTATGTAGCATAATGGCTAGGACGGTGTAAAATAAAATTATGGGTAGCGCGTTCGAATCAGCATGCGTTAAAATGCTCAGGGATTTTTTTTATTTTTCGGGGGCTTCCATTATTTATTTATTTATTTATTTATTTATTTATTTATTTATTTATTTGTTTCTTTCTTTCTTTCTTTCTTTCTTTCTTTCTTTCTTTATTTATTTATTTATTTATTTATTTATTTATTTATTTATTCATTCATTCATTCATTCATTCATTCATTCATTCATTCATTCATTCATTCATTCATTCATTTATTTATTTATTTATTTATTTATTTATAGACACTTCAAACTTGGCGTGATTATACCTCCATACAAGGAGTTTGACCGTTTTATACAGAGGAATGAAGATGTTTAAAATTATGCAAATTAGGGGCATTTGAATTTTAAATCTTCAATATCGTTCAAAGTATAATAGATAGAGATGTCATTCCAACTTTTACTGTGGGGTTATTGACCATTGCGCATCTAGTGAATTTTAAACAAAAGTTGTAGCAATTTAAATTATGCTAATTTGCAGTATTTGAAATTTTTAGCCTTGTATATCTTCAACACTATAACAGATAGAGATGTCATTCCAACTTCTACTGAGAGGTTGTTGACCATTGCACACCTAATGAATTAAAAATAAAAGTTGTAGCAATGTAAATTATGCTAAATAGCACCATTAGAAAATTTAAATCTTGAATAACTTCAAAGCTATAATAGAGATGCCGTTCCAACTTCTACTCCTGTGTTATGGAATACTTGTACATTGCCATACCAATATGCTTTGAAGACACACACACTGATTTGCTATGCAACAAATCATCTTTCCTAGTTCAACAAGTATGTTTTACTGGTGTCATTTACACGGATGGTCTCATCGATATTAAAAGCTGGAGTTACCTAATACAGTGGAACCTGTTTTGAAAGAGAACCCACTAAAACGCTCAGAGTTAAAAGTCCCAAACACAAGAGTTTACCTCCTTTTCAAGTGTTTCCTATACTCTAAATTCCTTCTGAGTACTATTTGTACCTAACGTTTAGAACAGGGTCATCAGTGATGTGCTGAAGCCGACAGTGGCAGACTCTCAAAGTTCCTTTACCTTCTTGCTACCTGTGCGATGAGACTTGTTCTTCATCGGTTCTCTTGGACCTCCTAATCAGTTCCTGCATTTGTGTTTTTTCCCAAGCGATAAATGAATAAAGCTAGCTATGTTTACCATAGAAGTATGAATGTAATAGCTCTATGCTTCACAAGTAGTTATTTTCCCATGGATCATAATATTATGTTTGTAGTGTGTGTTAAAAAAATATTTGTACATGCACATGTTCATCCATAATTAAAAGGGCGGACCCTCTCTGGAGTGGACACCTGCCTAAAGTTGGCACTTTTACCAGTCCAGAGGGTGCTCAGACAGACCTTTAGTTCCCGTATGAGTAAATCCTGGAATTGTGGGTACATCTGAGACTTAATTTGTGATGATTGTCAAGTTTTCAAATGTGAAATGTGTCTAGTTGGTCTGATTTCAAACGCTATAATTTTATATCCTTCATCAGATACATCATCCTGCATATATATATATATATATATATATATATATATATATATATATATATATATATATATATATATATATATATATATATATATATATATATATATATATATATATATATATATATATATATATCAAAATTACTAGTATAACACATAGGAATGTCAAACCCTCTTGAGTTTTTAGGTTTGTGGTACAGGCGCATCCAATGACGTGAACGATGTGAAAGTTTAATTTACGATAAAAGGGTATACATCCCAACTGTTGAATATACTCAAATGCATTGTAAACAGATTGTCAATAACAACATCAATACATTGCTTTGTTGTATATGTGTGTCGAATGAAATAAAAGTGAAAGTTTTAAATTTGAAGTTGCGGTAATCAGGCACACTTTAAAGATGTCACTGTTCATCACTTTGAAAAGATTAAGGAAGAAAGGGCAATTTCAATTCAAAAGGGTCTGGCCAATATACATTTGATAATCATTGGAAGAAAATCCAACATTCTAAATGTTGTTAACTTTCAAGGCACACGGAAAGATTCGCTTCAGATCAAATCTTATTTTGTCCAGTTTACAATTATAGCCGTATGCAACATAGATATTCCGGGTTTTATTATCGTCATTAGCTGGAAATTATCGTAATTTACGAAAATACGAGCGGGCAGCGGGAGCCCTGTATTCGTTTTTGGTAGGAGCTCTTGTTATGCTGGGTTCCCTGCAGCAGCCTCTTACTTCTAACATTCTAGCTATGTAACGGTAGTGGATTATTTCCATGAGTACCAAAGCAAACTATGTGTTTGGGCCTCGGTTTTCAAAGTTTATGCTTACAATGAAAAATCAAGGGTTTTGTCGTTTACAAAAATAATCATTGTTGAAGAGTAGTGGGCTGCAGTTTTTTGGGTTTGACGACTGTTAATAAGTAGGCTTCCCGGGGTCGCTTAATAACCTTACATAATGATTTTCAAACATGCCACTGTAAGTTAATTAGGATAACCATGGTTTCCTCCGCCTTATCCAGTTTTTTTTCTAGGCCACCTGTGTCATACAGGACCACGACACAAAAATGGAGAGCAGATAGTACTATTATAATTATTATAAGATCATTAATAAATTACAGGTAACTGCCCATTGATTATGTCTGTACAGTATATAAAATATTGTCTATGTTCGATTTGCCTTACAGATAGAAGGCCAGGCGGTTAAAGTTGCGTTCAGAAGGAATTTGCAAAAACACCTGTGTGTAATGGTACATCGTTAACATCTCATTCCACTTTTATAGACGCCATTTTGTTCTTGCACGTGGATGTAGAAAACAGGCACAGCAAGGCATCCCGCGACTTGTGTTACCAGCTAGTGTTTCTTCATGGAGGTATTATACTGTATGATACCTCCATGGTTTCTTTGGGCATCACGGTCTTTCCACAAATATTGTTTATTGAATCGGGCCTGTTGGCAATAAATCCACAACACCACTTTGCGTGTACAATCCAAGACAAAATTTCGTTCTGACTGTGGCCCTGCTCAAGGAATTATATTATTATTATTTATTCGTGCAAGATATACCCCATTTACATCGGGGGCGCCACTGTCGGGGTATCAACAGTGGCGCATCTATTACATCTGTACAGCCATACAATCTAAAAAAAAAAGTATACAGAATTATGAACATACTAAAGAAGCACCAGGCATATGAAATAGAAAAAAGGAGCTTCTACGATGTGGGTCCCACATGGCCTTCCACTTGTAAGGTTGATCTACGGCGACTGAGTGCTAAATTGAGAAATTGTCTGCTACAGTCGTCAAATATCTGAAATGCACATTTGCTGTGTGACTTCGCAACATCACCAATTAAAAATTTCATTTTGTTAATTAATGAAGAGGCCATAAACTCTTCCCATAAGAAACTAAGACCATTCGCCAATAACTGCGCTTCAATTTTATAAAATAGATCAGACCGAATATCTGCATAAGTAGAACATGAGAAAAATACATGGAAAATGTCTTCCCTGTGTGAACCACATAAATCACATGAACTATCACGGACACCCCACCTCTCTTGGTCGTTATTGAGACCTAGTGTAGCAGTACGTGCCCTAAATTTATTTCTGACGCCATTAAAATCTCTTATGTTTAACATATAATTTTCCAATGATATGTCAGTTTTGAACGTTTTGTACAAATCAAGAGTGGGAAATTCGTCTAATTGGTTGAAAAAATCCAGTTTCCATGCTTCGGTCTGCAAATGACTAAATCCGGACAGCCAGTCACCATTCTCGGAGTAAAATGCCCAATCCATTCCAGCGTAATTTAGGGTGTTTTTTTATCTCATCGCAATATGGCCATGATGAACTCCGGCCCTGCTCGAAGCGTTTACACATTTCCTTAAAAACAATATTACACAATCTCTGGCTATCAGTTATGTGTTTCAGGTAACTAAAATATTTGATTCTACGCTTATCGGCCTCAAGTGACAACGGCAACCAGCCTAGATCGCCAATGGTTGCAAGATATGCAGGGCTAGCTTTTATCCGTAGAATTGAACAAGCCAATTTGTACTGAAATGACCGTAACAGTTTTTTACTAGTGCGTGTATTCTCCATCCAAATACCACATCCATGTAATAGTGACGGCAACGCAACGTGTCTGTATAAAGTGTTTCCAAAAACTATCCTATTAATATCATCATGCTTTGCAAGAATGCTTGTGATGTACCCTCTTAATTTCCTTAATTTAGGACCTAGATATTCATTAACATGCGTCAAATCTGATAACGTCCTGGAAAAGATTATACCAAGATATCTGTACGTATTGGCTTCTTCAATCCATGAGTTTCCTAGGACCCACTTCTTGAGAGGGTCTACTCTTTTACCAATTATTAATATTTTTGATTTCTTTGAATTGAACTTTAGACCCCATTTAACAGCAAAATTATCTGCAATAAGCAGCATTTTAGAGAGTTGTATCTCGTTCTCTGCCAACAGAACAACGTCGTCAGCATACAGCAATGCTGGTATCAGCCGATCTGCACAAGAAACACCTACATTTTCTTTGTTTAACATTGCCACCAAATCTGTCATTACTGTTGAGAAAAGCGTGGGCGAGAGGATGCAGCCTTGTTTTACGCCATTTAATGTGTCGAGCCAAGATGTTTCTAAAAGTCCAAAAATCACTTTGTTTTCAACTCTATCATATAAATTTCGTAAAAGTCTCCAGGCTTTTCCCTGTACACCAAGGTCCCATAAGTTACAAAATAGGCGGTTTCTAGACACCGTATCAAATGCCTTGGAAATATCAAGAAAGGATAGCCAAGTCTTTTTGCGGTCATCCTTCCTTATACTGCATATGCCTTTAAGAGCGAAAATGTGGTCCTCAAGTCTGCGTCCTCTCCTGTACGCGCCGTGAAGTTCACCAAGTATCTTTTTGTCTTCAAGAAAATTCATTAATTGCCGCTCAACAACAGCCGCAAATAGTTTATACATGTTAGAAGTTATAGTTATACCCCTATAGTTGTCTAAGTCCTTAAAATCTCCTTCTTTATGAAGCGGTCTGACTATACCCCTTTGGAAATCCTCAGGAAATTTTTCAAATAATTTAAACATATTAAACAATTCTACAATAGATTTTAACAAAACATTGCCTCCGTTCTTTAAGAATTCGTTAGGTATTTTATCGACACCATAAGATTTACCTGCCTTGAGTGCTTTTACAGCAAAAAAGATTTGATCAAAGTCAAAGGTGACTTGTGTAAGGCCATCCGTGTCACCCGTGAACCCATTAAGGTCACGCACCTTCTGCTTTAAAAGATCATCGTCATCAATTTTACCATTCGAAGAGCCTAAGTTCTCCCAGTACTGCTTAATCACCATAGATATTTCTTTAGGATCATCGATAACCTTTGTTTTGTCATTGGGATCAACTATCTGCAGCGGGTAATTATTATTTTTATTTAATTTCCTGAGCATATTCCAGAACGACTTTGTATTACTGGCTGCTTTCCTTGAATTCCGAATTATTACATCGACTTTCCGATTCACTAACTTTTGCTTGATTAGATCATGTACTCGAATCTTTCTTAAAATATATTCATGCCACAGCTCTTTAATAATAACTGGATCAGAGTGTGCATGTTTACTCCAATACCTGTAAAAACGATTCGCTATCTTACGTCCATGAATTAAATGGCCTATCTCCTCGTCCCAAATTTGACCTGGAGTCCTTGTAAAACATTTTATACCGACGCCTTGCTTACCGGCATTAATAACAGTATCCTTCCAACTCTCCCATGCAGACTCAGGGGAGTTAAAATTGTCACATTTCCACGAAGTCAGGTCAGATTCAAGTAACGCTCTAAACGTACCCCAATTCGTGTCAGGTGAAATGTCCCACTTTTCACACCTTTTGACCTTTGACTTCGCTTTTGAATTACAAGGCTTAGACAGTAATGAGGCTTTCCATTGCACAATTAAGCTGTTGTGGTCACTGCCTATGTCATAATCCCCATTTTCATCAACAAAGAGTTTGTCACAGTATTGGTAGAGTGATGGCGATACAAGCACATAGTCAATAGTAGAATGCAGATTACCTCTGGACCACGTGACCTTACCAACACATTTAGCTGATACATTCAAAACAGTGGCACCCGTGACCTCCGTCAGCTGTTCAAGCAGGTCACCATTGCTGTTACTTTGACCCTGTCTTCTGAATTTTATAAGTTTTCCATTAAAATCACCAAACAATATAAAGTCATCCCCTGTAGAATTAAAATGAGATATATTTTCAATGAGTTCATTTGTAAGATCTTCGCTTAACTGTTTATTGAGATTATCATTTGGGAAGTAAACAACCCCTATATTCACTGTGCGAGAGAAAATAGCAGCTGATATCCACCTACGCTCAAAGTTGTCATCCCTGCAATTTAAGACATTATCATTTAAAACATTTATTTCGTTGCAATTTCTGATTAACATTCCAATACCACCTCCTCCTGAATCCTGAACCAAACAAATGTCCCCGATGTCTCCAGTTTGGCTTTTCATCAAAGAAGGTCCGTGGGACGTGTGAAAAGAACACATTGTCTGTACGAAGATCCCGTATGGAAGTTAGCAAGACATGATAACTTAACGTATATCCTGGTCAAAATGTTAATCATATCTGAAAAGGACGCAGTGAATTTGATCTCAAGAAAATATTTGAAGTCTAAAATTTGTTTACATTGATAACACCTTGTACAACTCGGACTCACTACAAGACCAAGTGGCCAAGTGACCGGAGGCACTAGTACATTATATTAACTGCGGACCTGCTCTAGACCCGTCCGTTGCTAGGCATCAGAACTATGCCTCCACCATTATAATAATAATACTGTGGCTCTCCGCTTATGCGCCGCGGTCCTGTGTGACACAGGTGGCCTAGGAAGGAAAAGAAAGAAAAAAAAAAAAAAAAAAAAAAAAAAAAAAAGAGATGATGAGGTGGAGGAAACCATGATTATGCTAATCAGCTCATGCTGCCATGTTTACCAGGACCAGAGCCGAGGCTAAGAGTCCACCACACACTCTCACACAGCCGTGGTGGGCCCCTGGCCCTGGATATATCCCCCAACACTCATCGCTTGTAGCCCCCCCCCCCCCCCATAAAAGGACAGAAAAACCTTCCCTCATACACCCTATCCCCGCCTCTAAGGCTCAGGCATTATGAGAGCACTTGTACCAGTATTGTTACTTCAACATCCAGCAATAACACTTCTGCTACCAAACACAAGAAATGTTTCTAAATATATGTAACACGGTGTTTGTTTTAAAACTTTATGAACTAGTTTTCTAAGGCTTTTTGCTTCCTTCAGTTGGTTTTTCTTATCATACAAGCTCATTTGGCCCTGTTTAATATATAACTGTGCCCTGCTTCATGTCAAGTTCCTCGCTGCAGCCAGGGTGGGAGCATAGAGTCCCAGTCTATATGAGTACCTCATATTGGGTAAGTTGTGAGAATTGATCGGTGATCAGCGATCATTGGCAATTGAACGGAATTAAATGCAAAAAAATCGAATTGATGCAAATTATGGCCAACATTATCCAGTATTTGTGAAATTAGATCCATATTGTATTCTAATTACAAAGTTTCAGTCTACCGAAATGCCGTTTTTGAACCAAAACGGACGCAAAACCTACCAGAAGACAAAATTGAGTGGTAATGGAAGCGCGTACTTCAAATCTTTGTGTTAATAAGCAAGAAAATGTTATTTGCATTGATGTATTATTGTGATTTGAATAACACATACATTTCCTTTATGAAGTTTCTTACTATTTTGAAGCCAATGACTTGCATTTTGGGGTAGTTACGATAATAATGTCTAGAGTGGGGACGCGTGGTCGACTGCGTTTTAGACCTTTACCCATATTTCTACCACTCAGGAGGCTGCATTTTGAACATTAAGACATGGTCTTAATTTCTGGAGACCAAAGTTTCAAGGCACGAAACAAACCTCCTGATTGGTAGATGCCAATCTGTAATTGATAGACTCACATGGAATGAAAGGAAGAATTTGAGTATTTGTGCATTTAGGCATTTTAAGAAAGAATGAACGTCATTAGCATTTAATATGCCAAAAACATGTTATGAAAACAATTTTTCTCAGCACGATTTTAAGCACAATAGGCAAACTTGTAACTGTCATCGGCCGCTGCTTGCTACCGATAGCCCCAGGGGGTTTAACCAGACAGAAAACATGTAAGGCTAAAATGTCTGAGAGTGAATATTAAAACAGAATGATGCCAGAAGATTAAATTAAGTAGCAAAACAGACAAGTCTAAAATTTGTAAAATTATTGTAGCCAAACTTTCTTATAATCTTTGGATATCAACAGCAAAATTATAGGGCAAGTCAGAAAAGAATGAAAGTCATTTGTATTTAAATAATATGGATGATCTTGATTACGTGTTTGGGGTCACTGGGGCTGTTAAGCAATTATTCTATTATTTATACCTGAAATATCAGCAGAGTGCGAGGCCCATGGGCCTTTTCATTCTAAATTCTAAACACTCAGAGATCCCTTTTTCGCGACACAAACAGCATTTTATTCTCATTTTGATTTCCCAAAAGAAAAAACAATACAGCATTGAATGAGTAAAGAAGTTTAAAGACTCAACTTTGCAGCGTGTACTAAGTTGTGTTGCGAACAAATGATCCCACTTAACCGTATTTAGACAAGGCTATAGAGATATAGGTTACCTAACTCTTACAGTAATGCTTGTCACAAGTTAACCCAATGCTTTCATGTCTAAAACACGCTCCTGATCTGAATTAATAGAATGACTCCGGGTTCACATTCCCCGCGATGAGACTTTTCATGCCAAGTCATAAATTCTTTATTCACCAGAGTTGCTCCAGATTAAAGTTTCTCTGTGATGCAATTTAGACCGTTTGTTTCAGTGCAGAAGCCGGTACTGCGAGGGTTAACTGATATGTCAGATAAAGGGTCTGTCATTGTGTCAGCTTCAATATTTATGTCACTGTTGCATTTTTTTCCAATAACATTACGTAATATTGTGATACTGCATATCATTGCATCAAATTTGTGTTCTATTTAACCAGTTTTCCCAGCGTTTGAGTCTCTGATGAAAGAATTTTACCAAGCATGGCGCGTTTTCTTCCGCGTTTGGCTCGTTTTGCGGAAAACACATGTCCACAGTACCAAATCCCCATTCTTAAAAAAGTATGCCAACCCATACAGTATCTCGCGTATTCTGTGCAACTCATCATCGTATGGTGTATTGTTTACGTCTGATTACTGTTTGCTCATTGACCAGCGATCGAAGAGGTAATGGATATCCGGATTGGGACTGACTGTTCTTTAATTTGTAAAAAATCAGCAGGACAGAGTACTGATCACGGCATTGTCCCAGAATCGGAGAGAATATTGCTGCAGCTTGAAGGAGAGAGAGAGAGAGAGAGAGAGAGAGAGAGAGTTTTGGGGTTTTTTTGGTTTTTTGTTTTTTGTTTTTTTTTTTTGCTGTTTTGGTTATGTTTTGTTTTGTTTTGTTTTGTTTTGTTTTGGGGGTTCCCTTTTCTCTTTCCACTACTCCTTACGACACATTTTCTTAGGTTGGGAGCTACAGTTACTCAACCAAATTTGAAGAATATGCCATTAGGCATTTGTTTGCAGTTAAAAATGTCTATTGCTATGTCTTTCTGTATATTTGAGAAGATCATACAACAATTGCTGCAGCTTGAAGGAGAGAGAGAGAGAGAGAGAGAGAGAGAGAGAGAGAGAGAGAGAGAGAGAGAGAGAGAGAGAGAGAGAGAGAGAGAGAGAGAGAGAGAGAGAGAGAGAGAGAGAGAGAGAGAGAGAGAGAGAGAGACGGCCGCATTTATACACTTGGCCACCTCCCCATTCTCAATGTAAAGGTTCACACTTCAGTTGAGTACATATATCATATGACCTATTTTTCATGTTTCAGTTAATTTATCAAGCTTCTTGCACCATTACAGATGACGTTTTTTCATCAGACTAATTCAAACATATAACTTTTTTCCGCGGAGTTCATAAAAGTTAAAACTTCAAACTATGAAGTGTATCATTCCTTTCTGATCCTTGTCAGTGTAGCGGACATTTTTTTCAACCTAGTTTCCGTGCGGCGTCCATTTCCACTTGTTATTCTCCTTAACCTATATTACTTTTCTAATTCAATGGCTCATAAATTTTGTTCTCAAAAGCCTTCTCTCATTGTCTTTGATTATGGTGGCTGCTAACAATCTTCCGATACATGGTGTATGGGGGTCATATTTACATTTTACAAAATGGTTTGTCCTTTTGAAAAGAAAAACAACCCGATCTGTTTTGACCAGCAGAAGAATCCCACCCACCCACCCACCCAAACTGGAGGATCCCCCCGAAAACTATGAAGGTGTTAGTTGTCCAGCCTTAACGGCGTAATTGGGTCTATGTGCCAACACAGACATATTGTTTTTCTAAGAATTCTCTTTCTTTCTTTGCTTCCTACTTTCTTTCTTATTACCTCTTTCTTCTTTCGTTCTTTCTTTTTTTACCTCTGCTGACCAAAGGTCGCAGAGCTTATGCGACTGCTCATGTCCGTCCGTCCGTCTGTCCATAAACTTTTGCTCGTTAGCGCGATAGCAACCACAGTTTTCAAGTTTGCCCAATATAACTTTCAGGACTGATAGGGGGTATAAAAATCTTCTCTATTGTCAATATTGGTGCGCCACCTACATTATGTAATATAGGGGGTCAAAATGTGAAAATCTAGTGAATACTCTAGCATCTTTAATTTATAGCGGATCTTCACCAAATTTGCTGGGATTGTGGCGGAGGTCAAAGTCTAAGTTGTTAATAATACTAGTGGCGCCACCTATAATTTGATAGAAATTATGAGCCAAAATGTGTTTTAAGATATGAAATCCCATATTTGGAAAAGTAATTGGATTAGATTTGCCAAATTTATAGCATATATAGACAATATCTAAAGCTAAAATCGCAGGTAATACCAATGACGTTGACCTATTTTTGTGAGGTCTCCATGCATGTAAAGTTGAAAGACGTGATTTTATAATGGAAGGGTGTAGCTCGGACTTCAATGGCAATGTCAGCACAGCACCAGGCAGGCCTATGGGCCTCTTGTATTACATAATCTGGGTGTCATTGATCTTCTGCCCCAAGGTCACTGAGGACATGACGTTAAGGACTCACTCATTGTTGTCTTGGCACATGCAGCAACATACATCACAGGAGTTGCACAAATAAGCTATGATTACATGTGGAGCGAAGTGCCATCTGGTGGACAATTTTTACATTATGCTTTATATGTTCAGAAGCCACTTGAGGACTCACAGCTTTGAATTGAACAGGTGTAATATAGCCACGATGCCAGCAGAGCATTAGAACCACGAGCCTCTTGTCCTTTCTTCTTTCTCGCTCCCTTTTTCTTTCATTGCAGGCAAATTTGAACACCATTTCTTTTGAAAATTATGATACGTAAAACTCAAAATTTGCCATGATTATACTTCCATACAAGTCTTGAGTTTTGTAAAGAGGTTCAACGGTTTTGAAAATTATGCAAAATAGGGCCATCTGAAAATTTGAATATCTCCAAAACTTTTATAGGCGCAGGTAACCAATGTAACTTCAATCTATAGGTTTGTAACACTGCACAGTTTTGTACTTTATAAGGGACCTCCAAAGGTCAAGGTCATTTGTACCTTTGAAATTTTCATCCAGCCATACCTCTCTGAATTTGCATCCAATTTTGACCATGTCGGACCCAAATTGTAAAACGTGCTACACTGCATATTTTTGTGATTTACATGTAATCTTAAAAAGTCAAAGTTCAAGGTCATGTGGACTGTCTAAATTTTCATCCACCAATAACTCTGTCAATTTTCATTTTATTTTGACCATGTCGGACCGAAATTGCGTATTTTTGTAATTAACGTGTAACCTCTAAAGGTCAGTATCATTGCACCCGCAGCATATTTACTTGGTGCAAGACCTATAGGTCATTTGCGCAATGTAATGGAAAACGGCCATTGCTTACCATGCCACCCAACGGTAAAAAAGGGAATGGATAGCATGTGTTTTTGATCATTAGCACCATATGTTATTGAACTTGAACACATGGACTGCAAAGACTCAGCGGTCAATCAGTGCTCGTCTTTTAATCTAATTATGATGAGCATATATTATAATATGCCATAACACACACAAAAGCGACACATATTGGCTTATGCTTGCATTTTCCCCTAATTTTTTCTGGTCGATTACAAGAAATTGAGAAATTGTAGTACATAGAATTAATGAGAAACGAACAGAAACCGATTTGCCCAGAATGCTTAAGTGTTGAGTTCCGGAAACCCAGGTGGGTGTGGCTTATTGGGATGTGGGCGGGACACGTGTTATGTTCTGATACCACACCAGGGTCTCTCCTAGACTTGCAATGCTGAAAGTTAGATTGTATCAAATATCCACGTATTTCCAGAGAGTCAAGAGGCTATAAACACTGCAAGAGCGAATGTTTATTACTGATTTATAAGGAAACACAGGCAAGGGCCTGCCAGCTTTATTACTGATTTGTTTTCACTGCTTGCCACGCTCTCCATTTTCTCTTCACAGGTGGACGGTGTTTCGGGCAAGAGCTACACTTACAGTGAGACGCTGACACATGTGAGCCGCGTGGGAAGTGCGCTTGCCAAAATGGGCATAGGTTACGGTGATATTGCCACAATGTTTAGTCCAAACTGCCCTGAATTTGCCATGATGTTTCTGGGTTTGTCCTCCACTGGTGCGACTGTAAGTGCTGTCAATCCTCTTTATACACCAGGTGAGCAGAGAATGTGTTTATATGGACTGAAAAGTCTTTTGTTGCTATGAAAGATAAGATTTTTAATGTTTTATATACCAGTTTGTATGAACTATGTAAGTTCAATATCGATATGAATGTCCAGTGTAACAGATATAACGTAAGGTGTCCCGATTTGAAACGTTATTGTCAATGCTTGGTTCCTTTATGAAAACATGAAGGATACAAGCCCTTCACTTCTGTCTAAATTCCTGCAGAACTAGCTCCTTTGAATGGTTTGGTTTACTTCGACAGACTATTTCACTGCCTAGATACAATGTAACTTCCCAAGTTGGTGCAAATTGAAAGAAAATTCAAACAAAAGTCTCCAGTTTTGAAAATACAAAATTAAGAAAAGCAGAATGATATTATCAGAACTGTAATGCCCCAGTGCCATAGTTTAGGACTTTTTTCTGGGTATTAATTGGCCACATTTCCACGAGAATGTGTCGTCAACGTGAAAGAGTGCTAGAGCTAAGTATTGTTACATATTCGCAATATTGCTGTTTGGATTCCATTCAATAATTGGTCTTGATAAAGCATATTGACAAAAAATAAATATTTGTATACTGTGCTATTTACCTGGACTGCACAAAATTATGTTCATGCGTGTACTTTGTCGTGGGATCCATAGCCGGCAATAAAATTTTCTTTCGATCTTGAAGTGCAAAGTTTTTATTTGTCAACAACTTTCTTCTTCATACTTTGTGCACCATGTGCCTAGTTCCTAATTTTCAAAGGGCTGTTTTAAGAAGGAATTGTCAGTAAAAGATGTGTACAAGAACAAGAGGACTGGTACACCCACTTTCGACATACAAGCCATTATGTCAGATTCCATATAGTGACCTTGATCTTATTCCGAAAGTCACAAAACCTCTCCAGGCTGTGAACTTAACGTTAGCTGAGCACAGAACAGTCACAGTCCTGTTGTTAAAATTATTTACATACTCCCATGCCTCACTGAAAGAAGTCAAAGTAGTTGTGTTTTAAGATTTTCTTACTCCCCTTCCATTCAGGCAGGTGTTTTCATGTTTTGCGATGTCTTGTGCATCTCATAAAAACATACATGTCATTCTTTTACAAAACAAAGTATCGTCGGCTACTCAGCGTTTCAGTCGTGGTAGGTCAGATGAATATGTTGTATCTGACGCGCACAAAAATACATATTGGTCATTTCCCATTGATTTATTCGTTTAAATAAAAACCGTGCCACAATTAGTGACATTTTTAAATGTACTTGATTTGACAATGATTGTCACATTTAGTTTTATGAAAAATAAGTGGAACTGCAAATTTGGTATAAAGCAGAGTCGCGCGTTTGTTTTTCTTGTTATCAGTTTTGCGCTTATATCAAGAAACTTTCATGAAGACATAAAGTGCTGCCTGTTTTGTTTACTTAATTGCACGTGCACTGTGGATGTGTTTACATTTGCGCACTGGTAACTGAAGTTGATGAGTCGTTGGACTTGAAGTTGGAACTTGACCTTAATTTTGAGGAATCGCATGAGTTATTACGTCCCCATATGACCTGTATAATCCAGCAAAGGGTAATTCTTAGCTCCTTGGACTGTTTTTTGGTAAGTGAGAAGACAGAAATGAACTGCTGGAAAGTATATTAGCCTGATAGCAAATATATGTGTAGAAAGCCCCTAATAAGTGAAAAAAACGAAAATTCTACAAACTTTGTTTTATATTCATCTGCAGTATTCGTTGTAAGCGTAATTATTCATGACGTATGTATAGATGTCACAATGGCAGTTCGGTCTGTTATGTCCGGTTTGACCATGAATATCAAGATCAACGTTTTGTCAAATGGTCCTTCAGATAAACACGCGCAGCCCCAAATATTCAGGTCTAGACATGGATAATTTTGAATTTATTGGCAAGATGGTGTCCGATGCAAACACCCGAACGAATTTCCTGACTTAAAAAAATACAATGTCTTAGTTTGCACATAACATAATGGCTGTGCTTGGTATATCAGCGCACCCAAAACATGGGAAGTAAACTCTGGGTCCAATTGAAACAAAAAAGAAAAAAAACGCAAAACGCTCATCAAAACGAACTCTCCTCAGAACCCATTCAAACGTCTTTAGTTGAAAAAGATTCTGTAGGTGTTCACTGATCTTAACTGTATGCGGTGACACACAGGTAATGCAGGTGTACATGTGTGAACCATTTTGATCGCACTTACAGGAGAATTGACCAACGCCGTTGTAGCTTCTGGCTCCAAGCTGATCATCACTGTACCAGCCTTAGTGGAAACTGCCAAGGCAGCAGCGGCACAGGCCGGCTGTGTCAAGGTGAGAGCTCCTCAAATATCACAGACACCAGCCCTTTCCCTTGAAGCGGGTTTCTTCCTTAGACAGTAATCATGACTGATCCAAAAAGGTAAGATGATGAACAGGAAGGATGTGGACAAAGCTGAAACTTGCCATGGGTTAATGACTTCGTAGAATTCATGTCAGGTTGACTGTACAGGAATGGAAGCCATGGGATAAAAGGCTTTTTATAAATTAGGATAAACATACAAATGGCAATTTAAACTACGAGTAGATTTATGGGGGAACAAAACTTTTGTCTGTTAAAACAGAATGAGATGATGTTGATGTACAGGTCCCAGTCTGCAACACGGACAGTCTGGCAATGTGATCATAGGATTCAACAGCCGGACAAATACACTGGAAGCCTGGTATGCCCGGTGCATATGATCACGCCTTTGAACATCCACACTGTTCGTTATCACATTTGTTGAACAGAGGAGTAATGTTGTCTGTAAATTTACCCGCAGTGAAAGATCACCTTCAGCATAGTCACATTTATCTGGGCTGAATGGGAGGCCAGATACAGTAGGTACCACAGAATATCAGCCCTTCTGGGCAGTATGGCGGAGAATGTACATTGACATGTACGAATTATTCACACGTATATGTTATATACATAGTATTATAATCCAACGGGTAATAAACATGTATTAAAAAACAATGTTTGTTCTTTTATTATATAGAATAAATCTATATACAAGAACTAATGAGATGCTGTCATTTCAGTGCCTGGGAAGAACTGGTTTGTGCTGTTGACACTGGTTACAAAATGAAAAAGTCTCCCACTGTAGAGCAAATCGCTGAAGTTACACGAATCCACACATAAATTGTTTCTCACTCCATTTTTGTGGTTAGTAATCCAGAAAGTTGTCAAAACATTCACGTGCATT
Organism: Hermodice carunculata; assembly: GCA_964020975.1. Taxonomy (NCBI): domain Eukaryota; kingdom Metazoa; phylum Annelida; class Polychaeta; order Eunicida; family Amphinomidae; genus Hermodice; species Hermodice carunculata. Next base: position 97,259,536 of record OZ026622.1, read on the forward strand.
GGAAGACTGTTGTGCTTTGCTGGTGCTCGTTGTTACAGGGGATTACATCGCAGACTGCTGCCCAGAGGTTCAGTGATCTCTTGGGATTAAGAGCTGGCTCGGATAGCTCCAGGTAGTGAGGCATAATGCTCAGAATTGAACTGACAAGAGACATATATACATATAGAGCGGTCCCAGGTTTGTAAGGCCTCTCTCACTATAGGCCACCTCTGTTGAAAGGCCAGCATTTCTAAGCACAAAGTGTGACATTCCTACTATATTGTCTCCTCTACAGAGGTCACCCATATTAAAAAGCCACTTTTGGGGTCTATTTGGAGCGGCTTTGTCAGGGGCCTTTCAAAGCAGACAGTCAAGTGTACTTTGCCATAAGTTGCCTAGTAAACAGGTTTTGACAGCCAGAACTAGTGTATTGTGCATGCAAACTGGTTGTATAACAGCATGGATGTTGATAACAGTAACTACCGTGTACATCTTGAGGTAGAAGGGGGAATGTGTATTGTACTGAAGTTCAGTGAATTAAGCCTAAATTAAAACTCCTGAACTTTTGTTTGCATTTAGGTGAATTGCCTGTAAAAGGAACCCAGATATTGAATTAGGGATCTCACCTCGAAAATAGGTTATAAGATATTCACTTTAAAATTTTCATGTGGCCCTAATTAGCATAAATTCAAATTTAACAGCTTTTGTCTGTGGTTCATTGGATGTACCTACAGTATTAATCTAGGTTTTAAAGTTGGAATGCCACGTCTGTCTATTATAGTTTTGAAGATTCAACTTTAAAGTTCGCATTTATCCCCAATTAGCACATATTTAAATTTTACAATTTTTGCTTATGGTTTATCGCATGTGCCATTAGCCATTACCTATGAATTCAGGTTGAAATGGCAACGCTACCTTGTATGGTTTTGAAAATTTTTGACTTTGAAGTTTTGAAGTGTTCATAATTAGGATACATTTAAATTCTACAAGTGTGCCTCATAGATGCACAGCTCCAACAAATGTGTCACAAGCACCAACATTTCATTCTCTATGCTGAGTATGATAGAGGCCAGAAGGGAGCAAAATTTTCAAATGCACCTGAAACCGCCCTGTTTGCATAATATTCAACGTGTTGACACACGCTGAGCGATATACAACATTTCAGTTAAGGTGTAAGATCTGTGCCAAGTCTGAAGATTCTGGCTAGTGTGGTGTTAAAGCAACACAAGACTAAGTGGAGAGAGAGAGAGAGAGAGAGAGAGAGAGAGAGAGAGAGAGAGAGAGAGAGAGAGAGAGAAAGAAAGAATGCAAGTAAGACAGAAGAAAAGAAATATTGTGTATGTAATCATATCTTTGTTTGAGCACACACAGTGTGTGTGCTCTCACATAGACATGATTACACACAGAAAGTATGACATACACAATGGAAAATAATTTTGTTAAATTGACATTGTCATTACAAATACATATGGCAGAGATTGTTTGTGGGTCAGTTTTCTTCCTCAGTTATTCTGGTAGGAAGTACTTGTGTATGGCCATAAGGTAGTGGAATTGAAAATTAAAAGTGGTGCACCACATGAAACACCCGTTCTCTACCTCCTCTCCCCTGTTCTGCTGTGCCCGCGAAGTCAATGGAATTGCCCACTGGCTGTAGGTGAAAAAGAGCGCCAGGCCTCCCAGAAGTGGACTTTACTATCTTGATGTAAAGACCTGTTACACCCCGTCAGATGTTAATTTGCAGCTGAACAGACTTAATCTGCTTCTCGGGCAATCAGATAATATTGCGTATACCTGGGAGTTGTACTGGTGGTTTTTGGAAGCCAGGACCACCACAGTAACAATGTGTCACTTACCGATGAGTCTTGTTTCCAAAACTGTATGCATTCAAAGAATATTGACTTTTAGTTGTGTATTATTTAATCCGATAAGTGCTTAATGGGTTGTGCAAAAACGAAACGAAACAACAAGCCACTGCTGTGGAGCCACTCTTTATGACTTCAGCCTTATTCGGAAATATCTGCTCTGCAAATTTCGGAAACATTGCACAATATATCAAATATATTTTACAGATCTGTTACCCTTCGACTGCTTTGGTAAAGTGTATAATATCCATTACCTTTATTTCATCAGGAAGTGATCGTTTTTGGCAGCGCTGATGGATGCCGGCCGTTTGCCAATCTCCTAGAGGATGATGGGACAGCTTTTGTTGAGAACCTTAAGATTGACCCAAAAGACGACCTTGCAGCCCTGCCCTTCTCCAGTGGCACGACAGGATTGCCTAAAGGAGTGATGTTGACACACCATAACATTATTTCTAATTTGCAACAGATTGAGTGAGTGTTATCAAAGTGTCCATCAACTTCAATCATGTAACTGTGTACCACACAACATTAAGGCCTGTGGACGATATGAATGCTCACAATGTGTCAATATGTCAAGGTTGAAACAGTAACAGGGATCAATATAGTGGATGTGTGGGCCCATGCCGATACATTATATACTGTGGAATAAACGTCATCATGACTATTTGGACTAGTAAAACAATGTAAAATGGATCGTAATGTGTTCTAATTGACCATCTTGTATGAAGGGCCTCTAGGTATACAAGGTATTGAAATGAAAATGCACCACGAACAGCCCATTGATAAAGTTTAAGGGATCATGACTATTTGGAGTGGTAAAACAAGTGAAATAGATTGTAATCTATTCTGATTGGCCCCATCTGGCCCTAGTTATATAATGTATTGATATGTAAATGCACTGCACACGGCCTATTTATAATCATTCAACAGCATTTAAGCTACTTCCAACACAAATGTGTTGTTTTGTTTCTTAATAAATGATGAGAGATCACTTTGCACTCAGCACTTAGCACATAATTTTGTATATCATTGTATCAATTTAATACTGATTAACATGGTTGTACTTTTAAGCAATTCTTATGTATGCACTGCAGTACTCCAGAGGGCGTGGGAGGCTTGCCTGGAGACCAGACCTATCTTGCTGTGCTTCCATTTTTCCACATATATGGACAGGTTGTCATCCTGCTGACGGGACTCAGGCAGGGGACAAAAGTGGTAACACTGCCCAGGTTTGAACCCGAGTCTTACCTCCAGTGTATCCAAGATAACAAGGTTTTTTCTCTCTTTTTTAATTTTTGTTTTGTATAGAAGTGTATGTTCGATATAACCATTGATTATAAATGGAGAGTCATTATAAACCACATCGTAAGAGTTTAAAAGGGTCAGTATCATGCATAGAGACAATTCATATACACTGAAAGCATTATTAAAGTAAACTTTGTATATAAACCATCAGAAAGGAACGGCCGTTTGTGGCCATGGCCAACCCGCATGAATAACCTACCAAAATGGTAGAAAGTCCAGCTTTAAGTACTAAAGTAGCTCCTTTGCAACCATACACAAAAGGTGCACCTTGACTTTCTGAGATCCTTTTCCATTCTAGTACACATATCAGATCCACAAATTGGTCATTGATTGCGTAATGACACGGCAAATTGGTCAGTGATTGCGTAATGTATTTTTCAGGATACAAGTGATGCATTTGATGCCTAGTGTATGAAATGGGCAAAGAAAGAAAAAATGGAATTTCAGAAATTTGAAGGATGGTTATCCAACTTGAAAAGAGTCTTTAGAAGTAGAATTTATCGTTACAAATCCCACATTTAGAATTTCAGTACGGTTAATCTAAAACAACCTAAAGTTTCAAAACCAGTCAGAGAACTACAAAAAAGATTTGTAGTCACTAACATTGATAAGGCAGGTATCAATTTTGGGATCATCTGCAGAAAGTATTATCTGGATGCCTTGAAAAATGAACATGGTATTAACAATATTTCAGACATAAGAGGAAATTACGTATATAAATTCCACAAACAATCCATTGAAAATTTGATAGATACACAAAAAGATGAGATAAGAAGGAATTTCACTATAAAAAATTCTGAAGAGGACTCTTCTATTCCACTTTTGTTCTGAATACACAAATTACATAAAAACCCTTTTAAATCTGGAGATATAGCTGGTGTTTAAAAATGTACAACAAAACAATTATCAAAGGAAGTAACATTGTGTTTGACCGCAATTTCCTTTCCGTAAATACTGTAATGCAATTTCTAGAAAACTATGAAATCAGTTGTTTTTGGAGTATTAGCAATTCTTCCGACTTTGTATCTAAAATCAAAGATTTAAAGGCAAAAAATATCAAATGTATTGATTTTTCGACACTGTACACAAATCTACCCATAGATGAGGTCAAAAGATCTCTTTCAAAATGAATGAGCAAAATGTTTAAACATAATGCTAAACCATACATAAATATTAATTCATATACAAATAAAGCATATTGGTCGCACAATAAATATTCAAAAAGCAACGGTAAATCTTACACTGTTGAAACTTTGATAGATGCTATAAAATTCCTTTGGGATAATACTTTTGTTCAATGCCGACCATTGGTTTTTCAACAAATAAAAGGCACTCCAATGGGTAGGAACTGGTCTCCGTTACTGGCAGGTTTATATTTAACCTGGCTTGAATCTAATTATAATGGATAAATTGATAAAAATGACTTTGAAATGGCTACAAAATTATCAAAGTATGGAAGATATATTGATGACATTGCTTGTGTAAATGTACAAAATTTCACTGAAATTGCTTAAGAAATTTACCCAATAGATATCTCTTTGAAGGGTAATAATTCAGATGGTTTCAGAGATGTGTTTCTGGACTTGGATATTCAGGTCACTAATGAGAGATTTTGCATTAAAGTCTATTACAAAATAGATCAGTTTAACTTTGAAGTAGTTGCCTATCCTTTCCAGGACAGCAATACTGCGGAAACTATTGGATATAATACATTTTTGTCACAGATTTTGAGATTTTGTCGTATTTGTTCTAAATTTCAGGACTTTGCATCTAAAACCAAATTTATTTACAATAAACTTGAACCAAGAGGATTTCAAGATGTACTTTTGATCAAATATTTCTAATTTTACTGTAAATATCCAGAGATGATTAAAAAGTTTGGCTTCAACAATTTTAGAGATAATAGACTTGCCTGTTTTGCTACTTAATTATATATTTTGACATCATTCTGTTTAATATTCACCTTTCAGACATTTTCGGCTAGCTTGTTTTCTGTCAGGTCAAACCTCCACAGGCGATAGGTAGAAAGCAGCCACTCACGACAGTTACAAGCTTGCCTAATTGTACTTGAAATCTGGTTAAGAGACATTATATTTTGATTGCTTTCTATTGACTTAAATACTAATGACTTTCATTCTTTTCTGACTTGCCCTAAAAATTTTGCTGTTAATATCCAAAGATTATTAGAAATATTGGCTGCAATAATTTTACAGTTTTTATACTTGCTTATTTTGCTACTTAAATTTTATCTGTTGGCATCATTCTTTTTCATCATTTTTAGTATTCACTTTCAGACATTTTAGGCTTACAAGTTTTCTGTCAGATTTAACCCCCTGGGGCTATCGGTAGCAAGCAGCTGTGGACGACAGTTAACAGTTTCCCTAATTGTATTTAAAATCGTGTTAATAAAAAATATGTTTTGTTCACATGTGTTTGACATAAAAGCTAATGACTTTAATTCTTTGCTGACATGCCTAAATGCACATTTACTCAATATTAAAGAATTACTCAAAATTGACAGTATTTTCTCAAATGTCACAAACCTGACACATTACACTGAAACATAGACTCAGTGTTTTGCAGTGAAATAGAGCTTAATTTTTGGAGACTTTCAAAGTGAGGAGTAGGTTTTATCATGGGGGTTGTTTTACATTTCTAGTGCAGGATGTCCATTGTTGCAGCATTTGTTAGGATTCCCCTTGGTATGCACAGGTGGTATAGCCGCAACTGTTTGTTTTACAATCACTGGGACTGAATATAAGGCCCCAGTTTGTTTCTACTTCAGTTATACACTGGCAAGTGGTTAAACTAGGATATGCTATCCAGCTAAAAAGGATACATATTGGTTGAGGGCTTAGTCAAATTGTTCTCATCTGAACCCCTATTATACAAATTTAGAAACTATGTTTTGTTTGACAGGTTTTCTTCTTTCAAAATGAAGCTTTGCATTTATAAGCAAAACGTCACGTATTTAGCTAATTCATCATTTGTCACGTTCATATTTATTCATTATTATGTGGGTTGTCTTTGCTGAATATTTAGCGAAGGCAAGGAGCCGCTACTCAGAGAGACATGTACTGGTATAGGCTCCGAAATATGTTCTGAGTAGTTACCCGCTGAAGATCCTATAATTCATTTGAGCTAATACAGCCTGTGTCAAAATTCTGCAGAAAAACGTGTGCAATATGGACCATATTACTTCCTTGTTTATAGATAGGTTAGACAGTGACAGGCTAGCTGATGGAGAGTAAAGAGTTCGGACTGCCGAATATGGTAATGACTAGTAGGAACTGGTTCTGTACAAAAAGACGCAAATACAATCGTGTCGTCTTTCTTTATAGCCGTAGGTAGGACAAACTGGATAGGGTTCTGTAGCTTAATCGTTTAGTCTGAAGAAGCGACAGTTCTCCAGATAATTCTTTTTAAAGTTATAGTCTCATGAGACTACAATAAGGAAACTTTGCAAGCACCCACCCTAATCGCACTGTTCTACATGTAGCTGATCACACTGACTTGACGGTGACCTAAATCTGTTAATTTATTTCTTCTTGATCTTTAATTTTAGGTTAACTTGTTGCATGTGGCCCCACCTTTAATAGTGTTCATGACCAAGCATCCACTGGTGGCCAAGTACGACCTGTCATCTGTCTGTGACGTCGTTTGTGGTGCGGCACCACTTGGAGATAATATCTCAGATGAATTTTTGGAAAAGGTTAAAGTTCAAAATTTAAGGCAAGGTATGTGTGATCTACTGAAAGTGCGTTTTCAATTTTTTCTTCGCTTGTTCATCATGTCACCATGCATAACTACCTGTTTATGGGCTATCAGGCCGCTCATTAACGTATCCAACATGATGGCATATGATTTGCATGTATGACAACAGGTTGCTTCCTAATTGGCATCATGATCATCTATTGACGTCATCATTGCGCATATGATTTCCAGGTCTTTTTTTATCATTGCAAATGAAGGTCTCATCTGCATCATCATTGCAAGTCAAGTGATCATCTACACAATTGATTTTATCATTGATAAATGTTTGTAATTAAAATGCCATCATGGGGAAACACAACTGATGCTGACAAATTGGGTACCAAGTTTATCCATCAGCCAGTGTCAGTGGAACAGGACTGCCATCAGCATTCCAGCTAGATTATGGTGGTATTGGAGACAGATGCGGGTATATGGAACCATGTGCTACAGGTCATGTTTGCTAATAGACAATACTATGGGAAGAGAGTGGATGTTCTATACTAGTATTTCATAGATATGTTGTTTGATCTGTATGAATGTAAGGGAGATCATGAAATACTGATATGCATGTCTTATAACACCTGGCTATGCCATCGTCCACAGTGTATGCCCAAAAGTCATCATCCTCACTTGTCTTTAGCTCCACTTTACAGCCCTAAGTAAAAAATTTGTAAAATATTTAAAGGTAATCATATGATTATAGTTTTCAAAACGATACGGCTTTATCACAAAATCCATTTTGAGTACACAAACTTAATAGTCCAGCAGGTCCTTATTACTCATTGAAGTGTGTTGTTGGTATGTATGTGTTTGTTTCAGAACCAGAACTTCATTTTATCATGTCTTTTGTCACATTGAGAACATTTGTTATGGGAAATAAAAAATATAGAAGCATACAAATCATATTTGAGTCTTTATAGATGGACAGTAGTCATGCATCACGCAGATGGGATGGAAACCACCCTATCCAAAGATCAGCATTATTTTTTTGCAGAGAGATTTGTCACAGATATATAGATATGCAGTATGCCAGGATGTGTCATGCATCATTGGTGGACAGGATCTTTTTTTGAGAATTTGCCATGCTGAGAATTTCCTAATGCCTTCACACATTTATGTGTTAAAATCGCTTTATTTGCATCACTTGAAGAAAGCAAGAATCAACCTGGGGAGTAAAAATCCTACAGAGTGTGTGGAATATTACTCTGATTGGAAAGCTGAGGTAGAGAGATGTTACATACAGGGAAAAATGCCATATCTTACACTAAGTTGATAAAACCAGTCCAGAAAGTCATGCATGCATTGAATAGATGCACAATAACAGAGCATGACTTTTTTACCTATTTGTCTGGTCAGGTGATCAGGACCTTGTAGGTGACCTTGTCAAATAAGAACACTATTTAAGGGCCCCCTGTCTAAAACTCTTTGATGATGTATGTCCACCCCTGGAAGATGAGGAAGAGAGTGAACAGTCTGTGGAAGATGGACTCTCACCTTCCGTGTCTTTGTACAAATGGACTAAAGTTCTGGTTGGTGTAAATGGACAATTTACCCAGTGTGAAGACAATGATTTTTGTAAAGACGCATGTCAGGAGCATATAGATGAAGAATTTTCCAAATGTGTTGAAGTTGTTGATGGCCCTTAGTGGACAGAATAGTGACCTTTGACTTCCCCTGGCCAGACAAACTGATCTCATTAAGTGGCTGTATTTGTACTACCTGAGGAAAAACATTATCAGCCTGAGAGAAGCAAACAATCAAGCTGGTAAACTGGATGAGAAAAGAGCAAGGTGACTGGAAAGACACTGTTGATCGCTACTTTCCTGAGACCAAGAGGTCAGTGTCATATTCTCAGATCGTTGGTTTCTTCAGGACTGTCATGTTGCAGTTACAGATTGATGTCCTTTCAGAATCAAACCTCTGCATAACTCTGCTGATATGTAGCATGTCCAAGGTTGAATTTTTAAAAGAACCCAAGAAGGATTTACCTTGGACGTCACAAGTTTATTGCTCCACCGAACATGAGAGCACAGACAAGATATTTATGAGCTAAGTAATCGACTTCATCGTATGTACCAGATAAATCCCTTTGAATTTGAAGATTTTGTCTTAAGATGAATTTATATCTCATGTTTAATTTTCGGTAGATGTCCAGGTCTAATGTTAAATCTTTCCAAAACGATATTGTACTTGACAGATAGAAATAACACAAATTATGTTATGGCTTGGTTATCTTTCACCACAAAAGTGCAAGACGTCAATATTGCAAAATGGGCAAAATACCGTGTACAATGTATTCTAGCGGACGTCATTCATGTATATGCTATGCCATCATTCTGGACATGTTAAATGATGATGCAGATGATCCCTTCGTTTGCAATGACAATGAAATGTCTGGTAATCATATGCACAATGATGACGTCAATTATGCAGCTATATGACCTCATTCATGCAAATGAAATGCCGTCATTTCGATATGTTAACAAGCGGCCCTGTAGTCCATAAGCAGGAAGTCACATAGTATGTCAAATATAATGTACCACATAGAAGAACCAGAGTGGATGATGATAAAACTCTAGCCTACATATGACATATATGGACAAAGAGGTTACACTTCAAAGAAGTGACAAAAATGTGTTGGGTAAAACGTGAACGTACATGAAAATTACACATTTACAGTTGTTGACTTTACCCGGGGATATTGCATTTACATATGCATATTTCGTAGCTGGTGGAGGTAACAGTAAGTTATATTACATTTTGTTTTGTCTTGCTTCGCTACATCTTGTCTCGTCGATTTTCATATTGGCAGTCATATGGTCAGAAGGAAAAAATATCAGAACAGAACGCGATAAAGATTTTCCACAAAAAGCATATTTGGCATATAACTTGTAGGTATTGGCTAAAAGTGAATAAAACTAAAATTTGTGTGGAAATTATTCACTAGCACATTCAGGGTGCACTAACATTATGACATATATGTTTGTAATTTAATAAACTAATTATTAAATAGTGCCAATTACTTAACAGTAATGTGGTTCACATTTGTGTGCCATCTGATTAGTTTTGGTTCAATAAGAAGTACAAGAAGCCTGATGACGTTTTACTGACAGGTTATGGCCTGACAGAGACCAGCCCCGTCACGCATTTGAACCCACGTGGTGCATGGCAGCATGGGAAAGTTGGAAAGCTTGTCAGAAACACACAGGCAAAGGTGTGTTGTTTATTTCTTCTTCTTCTTCTTCTTCTTCTTCTTCTTCTTCTTCTTCTTCTTCTTCTTCTTCTTCTTCTTCTTCTTCTTCTTGAATCTCTTTGTTGTTATTTTTGAGTTGGAATTTATGACTATGGGTAATGTCATTCTGCAATGTTTGGTAAATACTTAGTTGACTATGTTGTGCTGTGGCCCGTGGGCACTGCTCTCCGACTCATAGCTATAATGAAGGTAGAGTGTGTTTACAATATTCTAGATTCATAAATATCATGAAAACGATGTGGGCCTACTTTTTTCTTTGGCTGTAAACTCAGCTGACTGACAAGCCAGAAGAACCAAAAAGTGACAGCCCAAGGATGCCTCTGCATACGTTTTGGAAACATTAAAGTCTGTAGTCAATGAAAAATATTTCAAAGGTTTAGAGGATCGGTTGAAAACCACCAGTACCTTTTAAGGATGACTGGCTGTCGCAAGTCAGGACAGAAATTGGTTTCTTCACATTGCTATTGGAAGATGAATGTTGATACTTTGGTAACTCCTAGATCTCCTTACTGTCATTGTTGGGTTGAAATTTATGAATATATATGGGTAACGTTTTTCTGCAATATTCTCCTCTCCGCCCCCTTTTTCTGCTTATCCTCCTGTTCTTCTTTTTCCTCCTCCCCTTTTACGCTGCGCTGACCATAGGTTCCAGAGCTGATACGACCATTCATGACTGGTTATCCGCTTGTAAAGGTTTGCTTCTGAGCACAGTACACAGTCCACTGTTTTGTCAAGTCAATAAGCAATCAAATGATAATTTGCATTTACGACGTCTCTAAAACAATCGACCAGATTCACTTCAAACTAGGTGGCAATGTACCTTGGATGGGTCTAAACAATTTTGTTCACGCTCCAGCAATTTTTGGATTTTAAGCTCAGCTGACTGATCAGTCAGCTGAGCTTTTATGAGGGTCTGTCGTCCGTCTGTCCATTGTTCGTCGGTTGTCTGTCCACAATTCACATTTTTGATTCCCTTCAAAGTGTGGGAATGTACTTTTTGTGGGTCTCTACCAAGTTTGTTTAAATGGTCACACTCCAGTGATTTTTGGATTTTTGTATGAATTTTGTGTTCTTTTTGGGGCAAATCTTAAAATTTGTCTTCTTCTTCTCCTTGATCCTATCCCAAGTTCACACAAACACAAGTTTGCTGAATCTCTAGCTCAGCTGGGTATGGGCTGTTCACACAGCCCACTAGTCTATGAATTTTATTCTCCTTGTGGGGGGCAAATCTTATAAACTCTGCTTGTCGGAAAGCACATCCCCCAATTTCTTTGATGTCAGACAGGAACACTCCTAGGGGCTCATTGTTCTTAATTTGTTCTCCAGGTGGCGCTGCAATTTTGTCTATATTTTGTGTGGGGTTTTTTTTCCCGACTTCTCCAGAATCGTTGCTCACGTTGAGCTGAGACATGATAGATGTGTTGCTTGTAAAAGTGTCAAACAAAGTGATTTTTAAACAAATGATTTTGAACATTTTTTTCAATTTGGATACTTATCGGTAAATGCACATTTCCCATTGATTACTACATAAATCAATGGGCTTTCTAATGCTAATTCACATTTTCGACTTCTCTGAAACCATTAACCAGATTCACTTCAAACATGGTGGCAATGTACCTTGGGTGAGTCTCTACCAAGTTTGTTCAAATGGTGACACTCAAATGATTTATGAATGTTTTATGTATTTTCATATCAGTTCACTTGCCTGTCAAACTTAACTTTTAGGAGGCCCAGTTGTCCGTCATCTGTCTGTCCGTCATCCGTATGTTCACAATAACATTTCCGATTTCTTCAAAACTGTCAGCAAGACAAGGTCCGCAAACAATGCTCTAAAACAGTTACAAGTTTACTTAATTGTACTTAGAATCTGGTTAAGAAAATATATATTCTGATAACATGTTCCTGACGTACAAGCTAATAAATTTCATTCTTTTCTGACATGCCTAAGTTCACATTCACTCAATGTCAACAATTACTCAACTTTGACGGTATTTACTCACTGGTCACAAACTTGAGGCATTATGTTGGAACATTAACTCAGAGTTGGCGACGAAATAGAGCTTTACTTTTTGGAGACTTTCAAAGTGAGGAGTAGGCATCATCATGGGTTTTTTTACATTTCTGGTGCACTATGTCTATTGTTAAACAACTTGTTAGGATTTCCTGTCGTTTCTACAGATGAAACTGTTTATTTTATAATCACTGGGACTTGTAATATAATGCCCCAGTTTGTTTCTACTTCAGTTTTACACTGACAGGTGCTTGAACCAATGTAAGCTATCGAGGTACAAAGGGTACATACTGCTTTACTGAACTTGTACGGTACAAATTTAGCAATTATGTTTGATTTGACAGGTATTCTTTATTCATATTGAAGCTGTGCATTTCTAAGCAAAGCGTCACCTATTTTACTAATGGATTATTGTATTTTATATTTTTTTCATTATTATGTGGGTTGTTTTTGGTGAATATTTAGCTTAGGTAAGGTGCCACTACATAAAGAGACATGTACGGTCAAAGGCTTCGAAACATATTCCTAGTAGTTAAACGCTGAAAACCCGTTAAGTTATTTGGGCTAATGCAGCCTATATAAAGATCTCTACAGAAAAAAACGTGTGCAATTTGGGCAACTGTACTTCCGTATATATATAGGTTAGACAGCGACAGGTTAGTTTATGCAGTGTAAACAGTTCGAACAGCACAATAGGTCAACGGTTACCTGGAAGTGGTTCTGGACGGAAAGACACAAATAATAATTGTGCCAATATACCTGAACAGGAATATTATGTAGACAAACGTCAATGACATTCAGTCAGAGTTGTGGCACTGGTGGTATTAAAGGGAATTATCATCATAGATATTAAAAGTACATTAAATTTATTGTGTTAGTTACAATTTGAGATGGAACTACTAACTGTTCACCAAACATGCGTGAGGCGATATGTTAAAATTTGGGGCGACTTTGGCCTATTTTTCAATGCCCTTCAGAACGCAGTGATTCCACGCTAAATTTGGCATGTTGAGAAATAAGAGGACTAACAATACCAGATGTACCACAAGTATGTATTATATATAAAGGTTCAGTTTTGCATAATATGGCTGACCTTGACCAATTTTCTCAAAGTCATGGAGGGAATGATTTTCTGGAAATTATTTTATTGTGATGCGTATCACGTAATAAATTGAGATGAAACTGCGAAATTTGCACCAAATATGTATTAAGACAAAGGTCAAATTTTGTAAAAATTTTGTGTCACTTTGACCTAGTTTAAAGGCCATTTTTACTTGTACTTCGGAAACGGACTCTAAATTCAATATGTTGACAAAGAATAAGGGAAGCGATACTAGATGTACCACAAATGTCTGTTCATGAGAAGTTTGATGTTGCATCAAATGGATAGACTAAGCTAATATCTCAGGGTCAAGAAGGGAATGCATTTCATGAAATCAAGTATTGATGATAAGAATCATATGGTGGGGGAGCGTCAGGCCCATAGGCCTTTTTTCTGAGTGGGAAAACTTGGGGCTTTATCAAAAAAAAAGTTGAAAAACAGGTAAAGGTGTGTTTACATAAACTGGCTTCTTCATATTATCCTCCCAAGTGAATTAGCTGCTACTAGTTCGTTTTAGTTATGATTAGGCATCCATCATCCACAGTTAACATTTCCATTTCTTTCTCCGAACCCACTGGTCAGTTTTACTTCAAACTTGGTGAGAATGTATCCTGGGTGGGTCTCTGCTACGTGTTCTCAAATGGTCACGCTCCCGTGATTTCTATTTTTTTTTTATGATTTTGGTTTTGAACATGTTTTGGCCAAACCTTTTTTTTTTTAAAAAAATTCAAAACCGCATAGCTAATTGCTTCGAAATTCCATTGGGGCACTTCCGGGAACCCCAGATCTTAATTTGTCCAAGAGGTGGCGCTGCGATTTTTTTCTATTTCTTTATGAATTTTTGTATGTAAAAGTTATTAAGATTTCTGTAATAAGGTCACTCAGATTGTGCTGAAAATGGGAGGTATGTGTCGGTTAATGCATGCATTCCTATTGATTATTATGTACGTCAATGGAATTCCAATGAGAATTCACATTTTCAACTTCTCCAAAACCGTTTTTCCTCAGTATATTTACACTGGGTACCCAAATCGTCTGCAGCTGGTCTGATTTCCAACTTATTTATAAATATTATAAGAATCAGAAGTGCATAAATATATTAGACTCGGGGTAAAAATATGTTCACCAGATGGTGAACTTTGGATTGCTGAAGCTTAATATTTTTTTCAAGTGGTACTTTTCATGAAAAAAATTAATGCCACAAATAAAACAAAGAGACTGAAATAAATGAAGTGACAGTAGTGATAACCTCTTGTTAAGGAACAGTATGTTATACTACGAGTTAAGTGAACAGAGACACAGTAATCATATTTTATGAAAATGCCATGGTATAAGTATGTTACACCCTGACTACAATGAAGGCAAGGACAACAATTATAAATGATAATACTATGTAATAAAAGAGTATGTTTCATTATGACTGAAGAGAAACATTTACAGCGACAAAAAAGTGCCTTGCGATAAACCAGTATGTTACACCAGGACTAAAATGAATATATTTACAATAATCATATGTAAGTATTTTAGAGTATATTGTACCGCGTTAGGAAGGGTCAGATAAATGTGATTACCACACTTTTTTTTCATTTACAACTTTAGCAAGCACTGTTATGCATAGATACTTGAAGAAATTTCGCAAATATGGTAGCCCTATTTATCATAGGTGCAGGTACACATAAAAATGAAATTGTGGACTTGCGTTCCGATGTAATGATGACTCTATCAGATTCTTCCTTTCCGTGACACCATAATGAACGAAGAATTAGAGGTGGCTTTTAGTGATAATTTGGTCTAGTATTTTGGGGAAAAATTGTTAGAAAAATGGAAGCGCTCAAATAATGTCAAAGTGGTGTGTGCGAGTTCCCATATCATGCATGAAAACGAGTGAAGGGTTTAAAGCAACCTTCTCCTAGCACATTGTCCATAGCTGTTGGAAGAACATTGAGCATTTTGGCGCCTATCACGTAGTTGAAAATAGACGTCAGTGACCAATGTAAGAATATGGTTTGATTGGTTTATTGCTAAATGCACAAACAGAATCAAGTTAATTTGTAGCACCTTCGTGTAAGTAAGCAGTCAACTTCATGTCCCCTACTGTGAAGGTTCATGAATGTATAGTGTACAAAAAAGTTTTGCTTCTTGACTTTGAGTTCTCTTTTATTTTGACACTGACATGCCGCCATGATTATATATATACATATATATATATATATATATATATATATATATATATATATATATATATATATATATATATATGCCGCCATGATTATATATATATATATATATATATATATATATATATATATATATATGTGTGTGTGTATATATATATATATATATATATATATATATATATATATATACACACAGAGAGGGGGGCACCGGGCCTAAAAAATTAATAGTTTTCATCATACCTAGAATTGTTCATTTTGAGGTCAGGAACATGAATCCGGCTGATGACATCGTCTGCAGTTGGTGAGAACAGAGCCATAAGCCATTTTCTACGATTATGGATATCCTAGACTACCAATGCAATATCTCCAACACTATATGACACAGGAAGCTAAAAACCAAATCCCATGTTTTGGGTGTGGATGAGATCAATAGATATAGTATCATTATTGTTAAGGAAACAGAAATATAATTTTTCAAGATGGCGGACTTTAACTTGTTGATGTAACAGACACTGTGCCGAAGTTGTACATAAACAAAATATCAAAAATCGTGAGCCATCAAATAACCAATATCAAAATCCAGTCTGGTGAAGGTAAACCTGCATCAAATAGCTATCAACATCATCAAAATGATCATGATCACCAGAGTATGACATGAAGGAAAGCATTGCTTGACTTGAGGCAAGAACTTGCAGAAGCTAGTAGTACCTCAAATCGAATTCCTGTACGTGCATCTGAACTTCGATAAAAAAACCTTGTTCCATTCATACATATGTAGTTCAGCCTTTTGGTTAGGTTCTAGGTGCTGACCTTGAGAACATAGTGGATACATCTGCTAAAATGAAGCCATTTTGTGATGATGTGTGCTTTGTGGTTCAGTTTATGGTAAATGTGGAATGACCATAATACTCAGAGACATCCTGCCCATCATCAGAGTCACTAATGGACTGTGATTCAAGTGTGAATGGATTGGCACAGACAGAAGATGAGCACGAATCACTATTGCACGTTGCCTCACAAAAGCATGCTGCTGTACATGGCTGTTCATTTGCAAGGCAACTGCACTCTGAGCCATGCAAATTGGGTTTACAATTGCACACCACATCGTTTAGCAGTTCTGGTGGTGCAGGTGACTGGCTCATAAGTTTTGGGGACACGTGTCCCATCAGCCATGTTCTCATACCCAAAATCTGTGGGTTGCAAGCAATCCTGCATTGGTATGATGGCTTCATGCCATATCTTCATTTGGTACATACTGTGGAGCACGTCTAGCTCAGAGCTATTCTCTGTGGGTGGGAGCTTCTTTGCAAGTACACTTTTGCTATCTGGTTTTTCACATCTGGGTTTATTAAGAGACTGACACTCTGCTTTGCCACACAGATAACCCACAAATTTTGCAGCTGCCACCTTTTCTGTTTGTTCTCTTGCGACCCTTCGTTTTGAATAGTTATTTGGAATGCAGTTTGGAAATGGCTTCCTGTGGGACATGCACCAACATTGAAACATATGATCACGCGGTTTCATGATTTCAAGAACCCATGGATTAATATCACGCACGATGACATCTCTGTCATTTTGTTAATATTAATCACCGATGTCCGACCTCTCATTTTTCATTTATATCAATTGTTGCTTTACAGAAAACCATCTAGCAAATGGCTTCTTTTGTGAAACGCACTAACTTTAGAAAAACTTATCATGTGGGTCCAGAATCTCATTATCATAGAGATTAATTTAATATAAGATGACGCTTGTTATTCCCCCAAATATATATGTTTGTTACGAATAAAACAACCGGCATTTTCTTGACCATTGTTTGGAATTAAAAAGATACTTTTACCAATCATAATCTTGAATCGTAACAAATTTTCTCAAAATTGACTTAAAAATACTCATTATATTCGTTTCGTAAAAAAAAACTACTAAAAGATGCCAAATTCGCTATCCTGCGACCGTTTTTTCCTGACATTACGTCAACCAATATAATATTGGTAGCCATCTTAGGGATGGCTTCCTGTGTGAAACGCACCAACATTTAAACATGTCATCACGTGGTTTTATGATCTGCAGACGCTAAGATTAATTCCATATATGATGACAGCTGTTAATTTGCCAGCCCCACCTACTCGAAAACTAACACTCTTTTTGCCACTTTAATTGCTGCCCTCCTATTCACATCACATTCGACTTACAGACACATACACTCATGCATGGATAAGCTCAAACAACAAATTCCAGGCTTGGTTAACTTGCAAAATGTTTAACAATGGCATCAATACATACAGCAAATCAGTGCTTTGTGCAGCCGCTTCAACAACTACACACGCCTCGCACCACCTCTGCATGCTTTACACTTGTTTGCGAATTTTATTTGACTGATATTTCTCCCAGCGTCTGGCAAAGGTACAGAAAACAGAACATGTTCTTTGAGATGGCACTTCTGATTGTTCTTCAGTACCTTGGTTTCTAATACATGCAGGTGGAGACGTCTGGAATATAAACAAAATGGACTCTCTGTATTGGCCACTGGTTGTATACAGGAAATGGTGTGGCATGAAAATAAAGCCTCTGAACCAGTACAACCACCAGCGAGAACCTCCCTGATTTATCATGTTGGTGTCATTTGTAATCCTGGTTTGTGCTGTTCTACCAAGGCAGCATACCTTTTTCCTGGGATTCAGGTCTAGAGAGGAAGGTGGCCATGAGCGATACACTGATCTTCCAGGTAATCGGTTACCATCCATGCTCAGTAAGTACCTGGACCTATAGGTCCTTGGTGAGGACGAGTATTGTCAGCTATAGGTCCTAGGTAAGGACGAGTATTGTCATATGGGTACTAGGTAAGGATGAGTATTGTCACATATAAGTCCTAGGTGAGGACGAGTATTGTCACATATAGGTCCTTGGTTAGGACGAGTATTGTCACCCTACAATGAAACTGTCCCCCAGTGGGTCGGACAATAGATTGTCACCCAACAATGAAACTCCCAGCGGCACCACCATACTGTCAGACAGTGGATTGTCACCCTACAATGAGACTGCCCCCCCCCCCCCCCCGTGGCACCAGTATACTGTCGGGCATGGATTGTCACCCTACAATGAGACTCCAAGGGGCACCACCATACTGTCGGGCAGTGGGCCCCGGATTTTGTTGCTGTGTTGGAAACTTGTCGTGGTATTATTGCTAATCAACAGGCTCATTGAAGCATTGGCCGCCCCATGCCATGGCATGGCTAGCACGGCTGTCTCTGGCACAGTAGTCTGGGCATAACATTCCTCTTTGGGACAACCAGAAATGTTTCTTTGCTGACTTGGACAAATTAGAAATTTTGATTCATCTGTGAATAAGACACTGCGCCAATATTTACATTCCCAGCGACAGTGACCTGGGAACCAATCAACCTTACTCTGCTCCTGCTGATGCTTCACCTTGGGCCGCTGGATGGGTCTGTATACCCGCATACCAGCACCATGAAGGTGATTTCGGACGGTCTCTACTGAGATTGTCATAAGAGACATCCCCTGAATCTGTTTCTTTACATTGGTGGCTGTCATAAATCTGTCCCTTAGTACCAAGCGTCCTGTGTATCCATCCTGACCAGTTGTTGGTTGCTCAGGGACGCCCTACTGTATCCATCCTGACCAGTTGTTGGTTGCTCAGGGACGCCCTACTGTATCCATCCTGACCAGTTGTTGGTTGCTCAGGGACGCCCTACTGTATCCATCCTGACCAGTTGTTGGTTGCTCAGGGACGCCCTACTCCGGGTCCATTATCTCATGTACCCTCTGTACCTGGCTGGGGTACTGCACATTGTGCTTCTGGACACCGAGGTGATCTCAGCTGCTTCTGCCGGGCTCCATCAGCCCCACAGCTGAGACAAGCCTTGATTGACAAACAACGGGAGGTTCCTCTTGAGGCACAGGTGCAAACGATGAACCTTCCCTGCTCTGCTTGTCTGTCTATTCATTCTGAACGAACCTGTTTTGAGGCAGACTGTATAAAAACCAATCGCAAGTTAGGATGGTCTTGAAGCCTAATCAAGGCTCAACAGGTAAATACTCCTGCAGCCAATATGCGTGCAGTAACCTGTAATAAGAATTCTAATTTCTGTCCTGTAACCCCCCCCCCCCCCGCGTTGTTTTAGTCTGTAACAGCAACTGCGGATGGTGATGATAAACATTCAAAACCATACGGAAACGGTATGTTGCATGTATAGCTATTAAAAGAACTACACAAAGTTCATATTTGCTGCATGTACCATGTGTGGAGACAAGTGTTAAATTTGCCATTTTTGAAAGTTGACCAAACTTTGCATTCACGTGGAACCTCAAGTAAAATTCACCATAGGGCAACCATGGAATGCTTAACTTAACAACATGCTGCCCATAACTTTGCAGATCGTCAATACAGAGACTGGAGACCTGCAGGGTGCGGGAGAGAATGGAGAGCTCTGTGTACGGGGTCCACAGGTGATGAAGGGATACTGGCAGAACCAGCAGGCAACCGCCGACACAATAGATCAAGAGGGTTGGTTTCATACAGGTGAGATGTCACGTGAGAAAAAAACACCATCCACGAGCAGGTTTTTTCACATTTGTGTTTTCACACTTCAGAGGCAGTTGAGTCTTCCCAAATGAAAAGGTACCGTGTACACAGTGTAGAATCGTGGCTTGCATTTGCTTTGCGGGAGGAAATTATGATCATACCTTGTATTTCTTTGGCTTGGCCATTTTGCCATTTTTCTTGCTGGTCAAGTAAGTTCACTATCTGGTACATATGGCGCACTGCGGATTCACCTGTGTCCGTGGGTGCCCTTTTGATAGGAATAGTTTAATCTCTCAATTAGTGTAAGGAGACCTGTAACAAGACAAGCTTTTTTAACAAAACCACTGTATCATGTGCAGGAGATGTCGGCCATTATGATGAAGACGGCTACTTTGCCATTGTGGACCGAGTCAAGGAGCTGATCAAGTACAAAGGGTTACAGGTAATTTTTTTACTCTGCTTAATATGCAGTTTTTTATTTGAAATTGAATAGTACTTTGTCTTGCGTAATCTATTGGATTGAGAAAACAGGCTTCTCGTGTTGACTGCATTTTGCTACGGCCCCTATAAACCTTGTACGTATGTTCATTATCATGAGTAGTGTGTCTAAATGAAACACACCCACACTTGGGATACATCTAGATATCGTTACTTGATTCCTTTTTTGAGGTAATCTAGTGTGGAAAGAATATTAGACACATCTTCTAAATGTAGAAAACACTGTTGTCATTCAACAAAGTGATGCTGACGTAAATGTGATGTAAAATGTGTATGATTCTCTGTTGCTTCTGCTGTTTTACCAGTGTTGAATAAAATATTCTTCAGTAAAATTTACCATCCTGTAATAAGCGAAAAATGGTTTGAAGGTGGCGCCTGCAGAGCTTGAGAACCTATTGTTAGAGCACCCGGCAGTGAGTGATGCGGCGGTAATAGGTGTACCAGACGAGGTGGCGGGAGAGCTGCCTAGAGCCTACGTGGTGCTCAAACCAAACATGAAAGCCAGCGAACAAGACGTCGCTGCATTCGTAGCAGGTTTGTTAACTCTTGCATCGTTAATTTGGACAAAAGTCGGATATGCTCTGAGTTGACATGATAGTACTAGATTCATGTTCTTTGTAACCCCATCTTTCATTCAAGTACCTCCATGGACATCAACCATAAGAGAGCGTAAGGATGGCTTGAGGTAACCGGTTTCCTTTGAGTGTATTGCGCCCTAAGCGAACCCAGGATAATTACCAGTCAGAATGTGGCACTGATAGACTAATAGCAATGCTACTCTTCAATGTACATAATTATCCTTATATGTATTGTGCATGTCAAATCATGGCATTAAATTAAGGACTCCAAATACATGAAATTGTTTTTTTCACAAAAAGCTTCAGAGCTTGTTAAAACTACTACTTACTTATGCAAAGACAGCTAAAGTAAATATTTTGGGGGTAGTGTAATCATGAACTATAGATACGTGCAAAGATCGATCATTGCCCTTTGCAGAATATGTTAAATAATGACAGTGATCTGGATCTATTTCTATTGGGGTACCAGTTCTCTAAATTTGAAAAGCAATAGAGGCTTTGGATCAAAATTGCTAATATGGTTGACTTTGAGTAATCTCTCAATATCATTGCAGATTTGCTTCTCAGGATTTGTGTGTGTGTGTGTGTGTGTGTGTGTGTGTGTGTGTGTGTGTGTGTGTGTGTGTGTGTGTGTGTGTGTGTGTGTGTGTGTGTTATCAGATTATTTGTCAGCAGAGCATTAGGTTCATGAGCCTCTTGTTTTATGTTGTTAGCTCAGCTGACTTGTTGGTCAGCTGAGCTAAGAACGTATAGGATTTTGTGTGTTTTTGCTATTTTCAACTTCTTCCCCAGAACCATCACTCAGGTTAAGCTGCAATTTCGTGTGAATGGGTGAACCAAAGTTCTTCGCACTGCTGAGGATTCCTGATTTTTAACGATTTTTTTTTTAATTTGGGTGCTTGTCTGTTAATGCACCTTTCCCATTTATTACTATATACGCCAAGAGACATTTTGATGCTAATTCACATTTTCGACATCTTCTGCGAAACCGTCACCCAGATTGACTCTAAAAGCAGTGGAAATGTACCTTGGGTGAGTCTCTACCAGATTTGTTCAAATGGTGATGCTCCACAGATTTTTTTTTTTTTTTTTGATATTTTGTATGATTTCTTTTGTTCTGTGATGGAACAAATCTTGAATAATATTTTCCAAAATCGCTCAATTGATTTCTTTGATATCACACATGGGCACTGCTAGGGACTCTTAGTTCATAATTTGTCCTCCAGGTGGCGCTGCAAACAAGCCGGCCAGATTTGTGTTCAACTTGGTAGGGATGTACCTAGCTTTGATAAGTGTCGACCTATTTTGTCCTATCCCAACTTCACAGAACCGCAAGTGTTCTCTAGGTCAGCTGAGCTTGGGATGTTCACACAGCCCAATTGTTTCTGGATATATTACCGTACATAAACAGTAAAAAACACATTTTTCTTCACCACAGAGAATGTAGCGAATTACAAGCAGCTTCGAGGAGGTGTTGAATTTCGAACCGAAATCCCTAAGTCACAGAGTGGAAAAATCCTCAGGCGAGAACTGAAAGCAGACTATGTCGACCAACAGTGAAAAATGGATTTGTCAATGATGTTTGCCTTCAAACGTATATGGACGACTGTTACGTTCAATCCGGCAACTCTTTAACTTGTGATTGACTTTCTTGGATTTTGGTCTCTATATACTATATGAATTGGACAGTGAGAATCTGGTAAATGTTAAACACTTTGTCACTGAACATTTACATTTTTACATTATCACTTTATAAAGGATTTAACATCGTTTTGTAATTACTGAAATATTAGATTGGGCACTTCATATTTTTATAAGTAATGGAAGATTGTGAACAACATTGGATACAAGGAATGCTTCGGGTATAGTGCACATGCTCACGTTTTGCCTGGCAGTGTGCATCACCAATTGTACACTAGATAGTCACGCATATATGATGATAAATGTAGATTCCAACTTTAAAAACTTGAGTCAACAGAGGGGACCACAAGTGCAGAGGAATCGTGCTTGGGGGGGGGGGGGGGGTGTCGTAAGAAATAGAAACATGAGCCAGAAGCTTCATATGCCAACATACGGTTGGAAAAAAATTAAAAAATTGAAAATATATAGATCAAGCTTTACATAAAAGCACAAAGTACATAGATTATGCTTTTACATATAGCTGTTAGCCAATCAACAAGAGCTACACTTGGTCTTGCTGTACATAACAGTGCACACAAACTGATCACTGGAACAGTGGTTACATTGCTTTTACTGTTCTATTATTATTGCTCAAGAAGTACCTGTTTCCCGTCCATCACCAGTGGTGCCCTCCAGTGATTCAAGTCCTGCATTATTATCGGATATAGACGGAATATAGACATATCAGTAGTGTTCAAGTAATCACTGTTGAAATCAATCCATGAAAATTATGTTTACAGCCATAACCTGTCAGTCCAGGGGGTTTTTTTTGTTTTTGTTTTTGTTTTTGTTTTTGTTTTTGTTTTTGTTTTTGTTTTTTTTTTTTTTTTTTGTTTGTTTGTTTTTTGTTTTTTTTTTGTTTTTGTTTTTTTTTTCTTTTTTTTTCTTTTCTTTTTGTTTTGTTTTGTTTTTTTTTCTTGTTTTTTTTGTTTTGGTAATAGATGGTTTTATTATGCACATCACAGCACATAAGTGTCAGAGCATGTACCGTATGCAAATGTATGAAATGTTTATCATACTATTTGGGCGGGCGACACTACCTTGTTAAAAACCTAACATTTAACACCTTAATATATTCAGATAACACTGCTAGCAAAATGTGCAGAGATGTCGTAAGTGAAATGAAAAATGTCCGATAATGTTAGTTTCCACAATGTAAAGCTGGGCCGAGTTGAGTGCAACAATCAACGCGTTTTATATTTTGTACCAATAAAGAGGCTATTGCGTTAAGTTGAAAAAAAAAGGGAAAAGGCACACAGTCGATCGTGGTCTACAAAAGTTTCTGTATAACACACTGTCAATCTGGCCTAGATACGGTTAACTCCCTGATTGTACCTCCCTTAATTTTTTTTTAATTGCTTTCAACAAAAGTCGGTGTGCTTTGAATTTAATAATGATACAGAATTCTGTGTAAAGCGACCCTGTATCAAAGCACTAGCAGGTTTGCAGTTGCAGAGACAAGAATGATCCAGGTCAACAGGTTATATCAGCTGCCCAAAATTTTCTACTGAGAGGGTTATTCTGTTTTTAAAAGTTGCCAGAGACTTTTATGTGTGTGCATTTTCTATTTCTTTTCAAATACCATGGGCTCCATTTTTGTCTGATTCGTGTCTGGACTTCGTGTGGTGTAATTCTCGATACAAATGGCAAAGGGAGGATGACATAGAAAAGAGTCTACAGCAGTACGAAAAGAGTCCATTGCAACAAGAAAAGAGTCTACAGCAGTAAGAACAGTAAGAAAAGAGTCTATAGCAACAAGAAAAGAGTCTATAGCAGTAAAGAGGCTACAGCAGTAAGAAAAGAGTCTACAGCAGTACGAAAAGAGTCTATAGCAACAAGAAAAGAGTCTACAGCAGTAAGAACAGTAAGAAAAGAGTCTATAGCAACAAGAAAAGAGTCTACAGCAGTAAGAAAAGAGTCTACAGCAGTAAGAAAAGAGTCTACAGCAGTACAAAAAGAGTCTATAGCAACAAGAAAAGAGTCTACAGCAGTAAGAACAGTAAGAAAAGAGTCTATAGCAACAAGAAAAGAGTCTACAGCAGTAAGAAAAGAGTCTACAGCAGTAAGAAAAGAGTCTACAGCAGTAAGAAAAGAGTCTATAGCAGTAAAGAGTCTACAGCAGTAAGAAAAGAGTCTATAGCAGTAAGAAAGGAGTCTATAGCAGCAAGAAAAGAGTCTATAGCAGTACGAAAAGAGTCTATAGCCGTAAGAATAAAGTCTGCAGCAGTAAGAAAAGAGTCTACAGCAGTAAGAAAAGAGTATAGCAGCAAGAAAAGACTCCATAGCAGCAAGAAAAGAGTCTTTTGCAGTGCGAAGAGTCTATGGCCGTAAGAAAAGAGTCTACAGCAGTAAAAAAAGAGTCTATAGCAGGAAGAAAAGAGTCTACAGCAGTAACGAGCATTAATGAAAAATAGCTCATGTTGGTTATACGTCTTTAATAATTCTGCCAGGCTTACCAGGGGTACTCCAAAGCCCAACTCGGGAATAGAAAAGACCACTACTCTATTCCCTAAGGTTTACTTATGCAAATTAATCTAATAAGCTTGGTCATTTTCCCCGTCGGGGACATCTCAGGTGTACTTGGCCCTCTGGTACTAGAGTACTAGTCTGCATTGTAAGGTTAATATGCGTCAGTAATGAAATATACTTATCAGAGCAACAATTTTCATACATTTATATTTTCTCCGTAATGTTAGATTATGTGGAAGTGAGCTGTATACAATTAAACTACAGGACAAATTAGCGATGATACACACATGAACACAGAGGATGTCCATGTCTGTAAGGAAAAACCGTAACATTAGTATTGGCACATACCATACTTTTCAAGCTCTGCTGACTTTCAACGCCAGGAAATCTCTTGGAAGAAGTTTGTTGCTGTGCATCCACCAACGTGTTTTTGGCGTATGCTACTGACGTCGAACCGGAGCATATCAAGTGGTACGAGTCATTGCATGTGGATATCATTTAGCAACGTAGCATCTGCTTTCTTCCTTTTGGCCAATTTCTTTGTAAATCGTTGTATCTGATAGCTGGTCCCTGTCATGTATAAAGTTTACTGGGAGAGAAGATTCTTAATCGTAAAAGATTAGATTTTTATATTTTGGTGATTTTTTAAAAAGAATTTGGGGGTGAAAAATGGTGTAGTTTCTGTGATTAGGGTATTACAGACGAGGCAATTCTAATAAATAATCAATTCTCTGAGCTGGCAGTCAGACAAGTACCCGACTTTACCATCTTTTGTCAGATCAGTTACTTGATAAAGCTTGAGATTTTGATGATAATTTGTCAGCATTTTACACAGTTAGGGCTACGTAATTATCAAAAGCATACGCTGTAATACTATTGTACAGGACTGTGAAAAAAATGTATAATGTATGAGAAATGCACAGATCAAACTTTGGACGTCCTTTAGTGTTTTGTGCTACTGCAGTATATGTACATTGCACTAGATGTTTTCAGACTTCCAACATGCCCCACTTTCAAAACATCACAGACTTCTTTTATATTTATATTATACATAGATGACCTGGCAATTTTGTTAATGAAAAAGACTACTCGGTGAAATTATTACAAACAGTTCTGGGTTCAAACGCAGCTGACTTTCATTGAAAAGAATATATAAACATTAAAATGTCAAAACTTCATTCCAAAGCTGTAAATTCAAAATAAGCCGCTCAGGATATATTTTAAGAATAATCCGGACCAGGCAAGCCCTAGATCTATGAAAAATAGACTCTGCCTACACGAAAGAAATTTTTACCGGAGGAATATAAATATTTCTGATCTCAAAGAATATTGAACTAAAATTTTACAAAATCTGAGGAAAATAAGTTCCTTATGCAAAAGTTCAATGTAATGTAGTTCACACGCCTTTAATTAACCCACTTGAACAGGGCCGCTGATGTCAAAAAGTTTAGAAACTTTCTTTACACACAAACAGGTAGGTGTGTGTGTGTGTGTGTGTGTGTGTGTGTGTGTGTGTGTGTGTGTGTGTGTGTGTGTGTGTGTGTGTGTGTGTGTGTGTGTGTGTGTGTGTGTGTGTGTGTGTGTGTGTGTGTGTGTGTGTGTGTGTGTGTGTGTGTGTGTGTGTGTGTGTGTGTGTGTGTGTGTGTGTGTGTTTTGCACATAATAATCAAGAATACTGATAGCGACAAGGTGTTGTTCCTTAGACCTACCACCATAGAATGCCAAATGGTTGAGCTTTATTATTTCGAAAATAAATTGGGATATTAACACCAAAGTGAGTTTTTAGTCCAGGACCAAAAATTCTTGAAATATTGATGCCTTTGGTCTATATATTCAAGGTCACATTATAATAATAATGATGATGATAATAATAATAGTAATAATAATAATAAAACTAAAATTCGGAAATAATGGAGCTAGAATGTGTGCGATTGTAGGAATTGTTCATGGTTTACATTTTCATGGTCTTTTGAGGCAGTGAAGTTGAAGTAGAAGTCTATTTTGATGTGCCCTATATATTAATAACCACGTGTTCACAATCACAAGCACTTTCTGATACAAAAGTCTATAACCTGTAGAGTACTGGTGGCGCCGGCTCTGATGTGTCTTCAAACGACACATTTATCAATCAATGAATCGACCAATTTGTCATTTATTATGTTCCAAAATATACATGAATATATAAATACGTGGTGCGTGTATGTACACAGTTGTAAATAACAGCGACCAGGCCAGCAAGGGTTAAAGTTTTAATTCAATATCCAGAATAATACTGATCAGAATAACGGTAAAAGTAGTTTAAGCTTGATGCTGAAACGATATATTCCGGTAGACTGGCACGCATGCAAAAATGCTAGAGAAATACTTTCTAAACTTATATTTACACTTTTCAACTTGAAGCATACCAAAATGTCCACGAAAACCGGGATGTTACCTTCTGGTAAAAATTAAGCTAAAGTTACCGATTCCAGACCGTTACGGATTTTATAAACTTATTAAGTCACCGTCACTCCTAAGATCTTCGAACTTTAAATTATGTTGTTGTTTGTCTGTCTGTCCCAGGATAGTATTTGTCATATCAGCCTATTTTATTGTGGTAGTATGGGTTTTTTTGTCACAATATCCACCAACAGTAAAAATTGACAGGCTATTTTTCTCTCGGCATTTATTACGACTGTGTGCAATTTTGAATCTGAAAACTTTTGTTCGATTGAATGTCGCAACTATCACAATCTATTCGCAATAATTCGGTAAACTGAGCTAGAACATGGGCTCTGTAAGTGGATGCACGGGTCTAAAATCTGTTTCCCAAGCGCGTATTAAAGCACAAGCCTTTTCGCACAATCTTAAGCAATGTGAGTCAGCCTTTGGTGTCCTCTGCGGCGATTCAATGGTGCAACCTTGAGGGGACCCTTGCTTTTTACACAACCAACAAACGGGTAATCGTGTGATAATTTATAATATACTGTGACATAAAAGTATGCAGGTGGGAAAAGAATATGTTGACTGATTCTCTTCTTGGAATATCAAGCATTTACGATGTCGTACCACACTGGATTTTTTTAGCTCTGCTAACAAAAGATCGCAAAGCTTGTGGGATCATATCATTCCCGGTCAGCCGTCATTCCGTGAACAATTTGCTTCTCGTCGCAATAGGGTCAACAACTTTCAAGTTAGCCTGTTGAACATATCACAGGCCAAATAGTGAAAAAATTGAAAACACTCTGGTGCCATTGATTTGTGATGGATCTATATGAAAATTAAAATTTGGTGGAACCCTTTCTGAGGCCAATATGTGGAATGCGAATAGTACTGCTGGCGCCACTTACAAGTGACCGAAAAATACGAGTCACTATATGGTCAGATCCATTAAATCCGTTATCATGAGCGATAATCAGGCTAACTTAATCAAATGTCACAGCATCTGTGTATTATGTCTGGAAGCACGATATTGTATAATATGGTTGACCTTGACCTACTATCTCAAGGTCACTGAGGCAATACATTTCAGGAGATGATATTCTTGTGATGGTCATCCTTTCTTTATATGTGAACATATGCATTTTACCATTGCAGGAATATTATACAGAAAAATCGTTTGTGATGCGTGGAGTCCTGGTGGCACTACTGGTGGCACTACTGGTAGTTTTCAATTTAGCTAACATTATAGTTGTAAAAAACACATTAAATGCAATGTTATGATCATAAATAAAGATATAGCTTTGAAACTTACACCACCTATGCATTGGGTCAATTGTCAACTTTTGTGAAAACTTTGATGACCGTGACTTATTTTTGGGGGAGACTATTTATAGCGTTGTCCACCTATTTACATGGTAGTGTAATAAGTGGGTATGAAACCTGTCCAAAACCACACTACCCTCTTCACATTAATTATCTTATGATATTGTATTTGTAGCTTACGTCAAAATATGAGTTTCTTCCAAATTTAAATAAACTACAACCAAGGTGAACGCATTTTATGCCTCGTTTGTGTTTCCATGGCTCTGCAATCAAATTACCGCCATGGCGTATGTGGAGATCTAGTTCTCGCGCATAGCATCACTGAATGACGTCTGCTGTACCTGTAGCATAGATAACTGTCAATCAGTTATTTACAACCACATACGCTTGACGCAGATCGTGGTCAACTACATTACGCAGCGTAAACCCCCATTCATTGTATTATAGTAAACACCAAGATATTAAAGTCGAGTATGAACGGGCTGACATGGCTCTCGTAAACATCCCCAGAACTTTTTATTTCGACAACTTTCAAGCAAAACTTTGGTGGTTTCTCCTCTTATTGTATCATTCTGACGATGTCAGCCGGTTCAGACTCGAGTTTAATATCTTGGTGTTTACTGTGATACAATGAATGGGGGTTTACGTGATAGTTATAACATGGCACATGACCATTATGCCACATAATCAACGAGGTCGAACACCGAGTTTATTGTGATGGCATAATGGTCGTTGTGACATGTTATAAATGACTTGTAACAAGGGTGGTAGGAACTGACCAAGATATTTCTTGGTGCACGACATTTAAATCCCCTGCCTATTGTGCATGAAGTACTCTGTCGCTTGCGTAAGTTGTCACATGCACAGTTAAGTTTGACTGTTTGCTCATGTATTTTCCACTTACCAATATAGCAGGTGGTGGAAACCAAAATGACGGATTTAAGTGAGTTGGGCAGTATTCCCACTCAACACTCCAGTTAATTTTTCAGAGGAGCACGTGTCATAATGACGAGAGTGCATGCTACAAGAAACCTATTGCAGGTAAAAAAGCAATACATTTTGGGAATTTGATTCACTATTTTTTTTTCAGGGTTCATGCCTGGCATGGACACTGATTAAGTGATGTAAATTGAGTCATGTACATCAACTTACATTATGCCGATAGTGATACCATGCTAGATATGACAGACGACTTGGAAAGTTCTAAGAATTCACGTCTGTACCATTCCAACTCATGTGGTCATCTGCACAGATCCTGCTGGAACAATACCTTAGTTTGGGCTTTTCAGGGAAAGGTGTCACCAACTGTTTCTACAACACACTGCCTGTAGGTCATGGTGCACTGCACAACACTAGCAATGCTATTGTGTGAAAAGTGTCATTATGTGATATAATCAACACTTTTTGCCGTTCGCACATACCTAAGCGTTAGCACTTATGACATGTACTGCTATTTATATTTCACCAGTGACACACATTTGTAAGTCAGGTTGCCTAAGAACAAAATTTCAATGAATTGCATGGCAGCGCGAGAAAACAGAAAAAGCAAACGAGCAATGTTAGTCTTGGGTAGATTTATCCAAGCGGCACAATATGCATAAACGTGTAGAACTACCTGCAGCGTGGTGGTAGAGCGTGTGTCTTCGAAACAGACGGTATTGAGTTGGAATGTAGTGGTTGTCCTTTTTCCATTATAGGGCCTATATTTATTTTTATGATCTCAAGGTGATATATATATATATATATATATATATATATATATATATATATATATATATATATATAGACACCTGATTTTAACTTAAACATTATCTTGTATAGATAATTTGGGGGGATCCACAATCCAACTTGGGTTTTTTAATCGCTCGTCACAGTTTAACTAAGCTTATTTATCTGTTATTGTTTATTAATTATCAATTTTCCATAACAATTGTATATGTACACTAAATGTAACAATAAATAATACTGAAATGCTGAATAAGGTGAGTATTTATTACAATATTTATATTTGCTTGTATTTTTAAAGCACTCTGAACGCACATGTATATATGAGCAACTTAAGATAGCCAACCCTTCTGACCTTTGGAATTATCACAAATAGAGGCAAGTTACTTTTTAATTGATATTTTTACTCTGGACAAAAGAAAGTTATTTTCATCATTTTTTACACAACAAGAAATCAGTGACCACTTACTTT
Organism: Hermodice carunculata; assembly: GCA_964020975.1. Classification (NCBI taxonomy): domain Eukaryota; kingdom Metazoa; phylum Annelida; class Polychaeta; order Eunicida; family Amphinomidae; genus Hermodice; species Hermodice carunculata. Next base: position 97,290,690 of record OZ026622.1, read on the forward strand.
TATTTGAAGGTGACACATTTAACAAAAGTTGAAGAAGCACTGCATGCTGTAGATATCATAATGAATTTGTAAGAAAAACGCCATATTTCTTTATTTACTAGTTGTACACATGTACCTTGGCGGAGTGGCATATATATATGCACAAGTTACTATCTTTTTTCATGTCTCGCTGTCTTTTCCCTATCCCATCAGGTTTCTTTCAACGAGGAAATGGTGCCAGATAAAAACCATTTGAGGCCATTCTTTATTGTTTTTGAAGTGTGAAAGTTTAGTGTTATTTAATTAAAATGCAAGGGTGCCTGACACTGATATATAAATATTTTAAATCAATCAACCAATACAATATACAGATTACAATATATTTAAATTGTTTGAAAACTAATTCCATTCTTGAAAATTTTGTGTGGATTCTGAAAAGGATGTGGTGCCAGTGGAACGTTTGCCAAGGATCATTTTTGTTGATCGGTTCAAGAATTTGTCCGAAGAGCATTGAATAATTTTTTGAACAGATTATTGATGTTGATTGGCAATGTAAGTACATCAAATCACATTGTCATTAAGGGATTCACAGTAAACACAAAAATTTAGAAAAGACCCCCCACCTAGTGGCGCTGTGATTCTTTTCTAACTTTTTTATGCTTTTTGTGTGTCTTTGCTATTGTCGACTTCTCCAGAACCATCACTCAGATTAAGCTGAAGCTTGGTGGAGATGCTCCTTGTGGTTGTCAAACTAAGTTGTTCACTAGGTGGCAGTGCTTTGGATTCCTGATTTTTAACGATTTTTTCAATTAGGATACTTATCTGCAAATGCATCTTTCCTATTGATTAATACTAAGTCAATGGGCATTCTAATGTATATTCACATTTTCAACTTTTTGTCAAAAATCATCTGTCAGATGGACTTCAAACTTGTAAGTCTTCAAAACCGCTCATCCGATTGCTTTGATGTCACACAGGGACACTCCTAGATGCTCCTATTTTTTAATTTGTTTACCATGTGGCGCGGCATTTTTTCTATTTTGTGTGTGTGTGTGTGTGTGTGTGTGTGTGTGTGTGTGCGTGTGTGTGTGTGTGCTTTTATCGACTTCTTCTACAGTGTGTGTGTGTGTGCTTTTATCGACTTCTTCTACAGAACCATCACTGAGATTAAGCTGAAACTTGGTGGAAATGACCCTTGTGAAAAGTCAAACAAAGTTCTTCATTAGGTGGTACTGCTGCCGATTTCTGATTTTTAACGATTTTTTTTTTCAATTTGGTTACTGATCGGTAGATGTACCTTTCTTATTGATTACATGAGTCAACATGCATTCTAATGCTAATTCACATTTTGGACTTTGCCGAAGAAACTGTCAGTCAGATTGACTTCAAACTTGGTGGCAATGTACCTTGGGTGGGTCTCTTCCAAGTTTCTTCGAATGGTCACGCTACGGTGATTTTCGGATTTTTTGTGATTTTGTGTTTTTCCTTTTTTTTGGGGGGGGGATTTTTAAATAGCGTGTCAACAGAAAACATGGGAATTTCTTGTAATGGTTATAACTTCAGTAATTTTTGTCAAATTTGTGCCAAACTTGGTAGGTATTTTTCTTTAAATTTTGTCTGGTTTGGGGTTTTTTTTGGGGGGGGGTGTTTCGGGTTGTTGTTGGTTTTTTTGTTTTTTTGTTTTTTTTTGGGGGGGGGGTGGGTGGGTGGGTCTTAACCTATTTTCTGCAAGCAGTCATGCTCCAGGGATAAAATGTATCTTGACCTTATTCACTGTAACTTGAAAACAACTTGAACTGGGACCTTGACGTTCCACATGTTAGTGTTCTTCCAAATAGGTCAGACTTACTCAGTAAACGGGTGACCTTCGTCCTATTCCAAGTTCAGACAGCCACAAGTGTGATAAATCGCTAATTCAGGGGAGCATGGGATGTTCATACCCCCACCCCCTTGTTTTAAATTCGGGTACGTATCGGTAAAGGCACCTTTTTCATTGATTACAATGTTAGGCAATGGGCATTCTAATGCTAATTCACATTTTCGACTTCTCTTCCGAAACCGTCCTTCATATTGACTTCAAGCTTCCAAGCTTGGTAGCAATGTACTTTGGGCGGGTCTCTACCAGTTTTTTTTTTCAAATGGTCACGCTTCAGTGATTTTTTTTTTAATTTTTAATGCTTGGGGGGGGGCAAATCTTAAAAGACATCCTTCTTCTCCAAAAGCGTTAATCCAATTGCTTTGTTATCACATTTCAGCACTCCTACGGACTCCTACTTCTGAATTTGTTCACCAGGTGGCGCTGCATTTTTTGTGATTTTTTTGTCTATTTTGCTATTTTCGACTTTTCGAGAACCGTCAATCATATTAAGCTGAAACATGGTGGATATGTTCCTTGTAAAAGGGTCAAACAAAGTTGTTCAAAGGTGACACTGCGGTTGTTTTCTGATTTTTAACTTTTTTTTCCAATTCGGGTAATTATTGGCAAGTGCATCTTTCGTGTCGTTTGCTCTGAAGTCAATGGGTATTCTAATGCTTATTCCCATTTTCGACTTCTTTTCTGAAACTGTCATCCATATTCACTCCTAACATGGATGCAATGTACATTGGGTGGGTCTCTACCAAGTTAGTTCAAACGGGCATGCTTCAATGACTTTTGGATATCTTCTGAATTGTTTGGTTCTCATTTTTTGAGGGGGGGGGGATGCAAAACTAAAAAAAAGAAAGTCTTCTCCAAAACCGCTCACTCAATTGCTTTGATGTCACACAGGAACAGTGTTAGGGTCTCTTTGTTCTTAATTTGTTCACAAGTGGCGCTTCAATTTTTAGCTCAGCAGACTTGCTGGTCAAGCTGTGCTTTTAGGAGGGTCAGACGTCCATCTTAGAAATACTACCAAATATCATATATGAAATCAGCTAAACCTCGACACTGGTCTATTCAGTTTCAACCTTGATTTTGTGAGACAAGCTTAGGTCAGTTGAGCATGGGCTGTTCACGCAGCCCTTTAGTTTATATTTAATATGATTTTTTGTGTGTCGTCGCCATTTTCGACATCTTCTCCAGAAACGTCACTCAGATTAGGCTAAAACTTTGTGGATATGTTCTTTGTGAAAGGTTCAAACAAAGTTGTTCACTAGGTGGCAGTGCTGTGGATTTCTGATTCTTAACGATTTTTTTTTTCAATTCGTATACCTATCGGTAAGTGTACCTTTACTAGTGATTACTGTGTGAGTCAATGGGCATTCTAATGCTAACTGGCATTTAATAAATTTTTCTTCAGGCAAATGTTAGAAATATTTTCTGAATGTCATATGCACGCAGCTGAAGCTCAACGCAGGTCCATTCAGTTGCAACCTTTATTTTGTGAACAAGCTTTGGGCAGCTGAGAAAGGTCTGTTCATGCCACTGTCTAGTTGGTACAGATACCTTTAATGTTGGGCCGTTTTAGCAGCATGGAAATTAGAGTCAAGACAAGGTGGCCACCGGTGGCATTCATCCCCGTCATATAGCTATTTTTTTCATGAGGTGTCTCCTCTCATTTTTGTGAGGCTCTGTGGCACTTATTGACTTTTGACAGCAAAGCGAAACTGACATGTGTTCTGCTTTTCTTGAGAAGTTTCTCTGCCCCCCCCCCCCCTTAATAGCAGTATGCCTTGTTTGAAGGCTGAAATACAAATTGCATATGTCATTGATAATTACGAAGTACAAAATAAAGATATAAGTGAGGTAGGGTTACTAAATTGATACGAAATATGCATTGAAGATGAGTATTGATATTTAATGCTCGACGAATGACCTTTACCCTAGTTTTTTAAAGGTCACTGATGGCATAAAAGTGATACAAACTTATCGATATTGTTGGGGTCCTTAATTTTTCATGAAATTCGACTAAATGGGGCGAGAATGTTGGCGAGGCAAAATGTTCAAATATCGTGATACTGGTGCCGCCACCTGTATGTAAGTCAACGCAAAGTATCAGTAATTGTGTTTTGAGAAAAATAAAATTAATTCAATATCATCAGAAAGAATGAGACTGATGATTCTAGATGCACATGGAGTATAAATGTATTCCATCTGATTTATATTGCATAATCTGGGTGCCTTTGATCTTCCCTCCCAAGGTCACTGAGGAAAAAGAGTTAAGGACTCCCTAATTGTTGTCTTGGCACATGCAACAGTATCCATCACATGAATTGCACAAATAAGCTATGACTACATGTGGAGCGAAGTGGTATCTGGTGGACAATTCAGACACTAAAACCGCATAAGTTTAAAATGTTCAGAAGCTATTTGAGGATTCGCAACTTTGAAATGAAGATGCAGATGCAATATAGCCATAGTGCCAGCAGAGCCCGGTGGGCCTCTTGTTATTTTTATGTTTTCAACTGACAATCCCAAAACATCAATAAACATGATTTTTTCCATTTATCGTTTCTTTTCATTTCTTTTTCATAGATGACGTAAATAGATTTTGTCTGTAGCAAAAAAAAGAGTATTTTTTGACGCAACAACTGTAATAATGAAGCTACATTGGCCTCCTTTGTACCCCCTACCCTTGAAACTGATGCAGCAAGATGGAAACACATATCTTGGTGCTGCTGTCATAAAACTAATATCTTTGAGGCCATGTACTTCTTTTTATCTATATTTCAGTAAATCAAGGTCCCCACAAAATAACATGAAGGTCATTGTGATGAGCTGGTTGCTTCTCGCAATTTCAATCTACAAATCTGAACAGTTAGGCTGTTTATCGATTGTTTTGTAAAATGTAAGGTAAGAACTCAGGTTTGAACACACCTTCATGTGGAAATCATTTATGTAATTGAAACAGCTTCCAGGCTGATTAGTTTTACATAAGTGTCAATTTAAAAGTCTCCAGTTCTTTCTTATGGTCTAAATTATACAGAAAACACTGTAAGTATCTTAGTTAATAGACCACATGTCGTCATAATACTCTACTGTACATTATTGATACAAATTTATTTTCTTCTAGTGTGCTAACACACAAAGACAGCCATGTTAGAATTTCCGCAATTACAAAGTCGAGTTACAAGATAAAATTTGGAGAGAAAATCTTAAACTGGCAGACCACATTGAAAGATCCACCTGTGACCACCAGTTTGCCTTAAAGATGATAAGAACCACGTGACGCCATGTACCGTGTCGCATTAGCATATCAGTGCAAATTGACTTGATGGTTTGGGGCTAATGAGACACCAAAGACCATTAAAAATTTCGGGTTTTTTTTTTTGTATTTAGGCAGGTGTATTATTAGTAAGTGTTACAGCTTAGAAAGCCTTTTTGGTGACCACAGTCCTGCTGTAACTTCAATTCTCTTAGTCGATCCTCAATGTTCGCTATAAAGACATTCTACCAGATGGCTCTTCATGATCTCGGAAACGTATTGGACAAACATTACCATATATACGTCAGGTAGACTAAATGTTCCCCATATAAATGACCTTGTCCCATTTTCTCATGGTCAGCAGGCAACGTCTGTCCGTTCTACTGAGATACATGTGTTACGTTCTTCAATTGAGTGCTTGTAGTGGTAGAGCCGCCGACCAAGGAGCCTGTTTATGTACTTAACCCATTGCCAACATAACCTTTGATGAGATCAACCTTTAGGTAACGACCGTCTTCCGAGTGCACAGGCAGATTTAATGTTATTTTAATAGCTGTTTTATCTTTATATTATCTTTCTGGTATACATAAGTACATGTATGTTCTGTGACAAAGCCGTAAATGCCAATTGAGCAGATGCCAGTCACCGTTGTACAGGATAATCTTGATCACCGTTGTACAAGATCAACTTGATCACCGTTGTACACGATCATCTTGATCACCGTTGTGCAGGATCATCTTGACCACTGTTGCACAGGATCATCTTGATCAGCGTTGTACACGATCATCTTGACTACTGTTGTACAGGATCATCTTGATCACCGTTGTACAGGATCATCTTGATCACCCCTGCACAGTGTCGTCTTCATCGTCTGATTTTCTTTTTCTTTTTTATATCCGCGAGGCTGATGAATGCCGTGAAAGTCCATGTCTTGCTTGAAGACTAGTGTAATTTTATGAGTGTTATTGATTCTGGACAACCTCCCATCGATACTTTGGGTGTAGGTAAGAACAAAGATACTTATTTTCTCTTGCTCTGTAAAATAAATGTAACTAAAAATATGTTGCCTGCCAACTGATGTTGTTGTTGTTGTTGTTGTTGTTGTTGTTGTTGTTGTTGTTGTTGTTGTTGTTGTTGTTGTTGTTGTTGTTGTTTTTGTTGTTGTTGTGATGGTGGTGATAATTATGATGGATTGGATGGTCTTTACATTGATCCAACTGGGCAACATGCCGGTACAGTCCATATCTTATTATTCGCATCCTTATATTCAATACAGCACATAATTACCAGCGTTTTGTTGTCTTTTCATACACCGACGGATATGAAGATGTGCTTTACAAGTGCTGGTTCACAACGATCTCTGATTCACAGTGTTTAGACTTGTCATTCATTCCAATATTTTTGCTACCAACACAGCAACATGCTTGTTTTTTGTGGCACAGAGCGCCCGCTTCCTCTCTGAAAGGGCGGCCAACAAGGCAATACAGTTCAAAATGAATAGCGTGGAATGCCAGCTCTAAAATCATGGTCATCTGAAATACGTTCTTTTCTTGTCTTCGTGTCATACTTTCCTTTGGTGTACCATGGTACGTCAGAAACCAAACAACAGATCTTGGTGTCCGGAGCAATATGAAGGACACAGCGACCAGAAGGAGTGTCGTGGTTATTTGTGTGTTAGTTTTCCTAGTTGTATCATGCCTTTGGGTATTTACTTGATGGGGACATACAGCCACCTTTCTATAATGCCTTGATATGAGAAGAACACACGTGATGATGCTGGACAGAAGAATCGACGCCCCACAGTACACTTCACGAATCATACAAGTAATAAATGTGTACACTCTAAAACTCTGAAACTTTTCTATGTAAAAGCTACACACCATGAGCTGACTATCCACTCGTGGTCTTACCCCAATGTGATAGGGCACATTACAAGAACTTAAGATGCTGAAGGTAAGCTGCATGGTAACTAAGATGTGGGCTTTCTTGGCAGTTATCATCCTGTTAGCGCGTACGGGCATGAGCACCATCAGCAGTCTCTCGATACTCAAAGTTGACACAATCAAAGCTGACCACATTCTACCGCTATACCACACCAAAAACGTTGATTTACAAGATAAATTAGAGTAAGCCAGTGTGGGTAGATTACACGGTCTGTTTGCTAATTTAATCAATATCTCCGCTGCCAAAACCAAGATACCCGATATAGATAGCCCCACAAGAAGAGGCGTGCACGACAGGGTGCGAATCCGAGGTTTTATAAAAATTATAAAGCAAATTATGTTCCCTGCCAAGCCAGCAGGTATAATGACACAAGAAACACCGAAAGTCAGAACTTCGCTCCAGAGCGCAGGTCGAGAATCCGTTCCGTTACTTAGACTTCCAGGTGGCTCCATATTTCCTCTTTAAAATGCCTTTGGAAGCATTGATCAATGATTTATCTTTTCTTCCAGTCTGTGTGTCATCCGTTACTGAAATTAAAATTTCCAAAATTTCAGGACGCTTCAATGCATTGATCTAGTAGCACTGTAGGGTACAAGAGATTTGGTGTCTCCGTTTAACTACAAAGTGACATGTACGTTTCAATTTTTCGCACACTTAAACTAATCTGTTAAACGTCACCCACAGTTCCTCCTAATGCCAGTGTCCCACTGGCGAATTTTGGGATGCGACAAGGGGCAAATGAAAATATCGTTGGCAGACGTAGCTCCTCGTAACAGTTCTCAGACTGTCGTCTGTGTTTGCAGTCATTGTCTGCCTCGCAGGAAAAAAATGTTTAAAATTTGCCTTCCACAAAATTTTAGTCGAAGTTTATCTAAGTTATATCGTATATAGTCACATCCATAGCGTACATAGTCGTACCAATTGGTACAGGATCGAAATTCTTGGTTTTGGGGGAATAACCGAATGCTAAAATGTCGCAACTTGTCGAGGCTGCATCGCGGATTTCAGATTCGCCCCTTGTCGTCGGCCAACTTCGCCAGAGGGACACAGGCAAAACTACACCAGCCCTTCGTACGATATATATATATATATGTGTGTGTGTGTGTGTGTGCGTGTGTGTGTGTGTGTGCGTGTGTGTGTGTGTGTGTGTGTGTGTTTGTGTGTGTGCTGTTTCACAGATGCATTGAACAGGCAGGTTATAATGTTATTGGGTGAAGGTTTTATCCGACAAAATGTCTATATTGAAGGAACATTAAAGCATTAGTCTAGCCTTTTGTGCACGAACAAATAATTACATATGTATGTGGAGTACGTTACACAAAAACTTGTCAAAAAGAAAGCATTCTATACCTTAGGCCTACCCATGACTTCCATGTGTCCGCAGCTGCCCCCTACCCGGTCATAAGATGTAGCTGTGGCAGGTTTCCTGTACCCGTACTGTGTCCGGTTTAATTCATTATATTGTTCGCATATGGCTTTATATTGAGAAACAAGAGTTGGCCAACATTTACAATACTATCAGGTGATAAATGACTCAGCTAATGACTTCTTCATGTATGTTCGTTTGCATTAATCTTCCATGTCCTCTAATCAGGTATGATTGTATTCATAAATGTGCTAAGTGGCTGTCTGGAACAGTTGCACAGCACTTTAAAACACTTCAATTATAAAAGAACCAGCTTATGTTAATTTTTCTTTTATGAGCCTTGTGTGGTTGTAAAGGGGTCTTGTGTTTTGCGTGGCTATCTTGATCACGTGAGCAGTGTGTGGCATGGGTGTAGGTGTTGGTGTGGTTACCATCCGGTATTATAGTTTTGTCAAAAAAACCGAGCCCTCCCATAAAAGTTTTTGCTTTTCAGGATTTGATACAGTTTATGGAAATAGAATCAGGATTTTGTTGACGTTGACAAAAATCACATTTTGGAGGATCATGATCTTTGATTGCCCAGAATTATACTTTTATCTATGGTAACAAACAGCATCGTGAAGCTGGTCCCTTAGAGCAGTCTGTGGATAAGAAAGGTTCTAATGAAACTGTAGGTTTGTGAGGGTCAAGTGCACAATATATTTGTTGCGAGTGCTCAAGACGGCAAATACATGTGTCTTCATGTGCAACTCTAAATGGGATAATTGATGGCAAAAGTGTGTATAGCCTGCTATTATCTCAGAGTGTTTTCAAGTCTTGTGAATGATGAATTTGGTGGCAACAATTCATAAATATATTCCGAATTCTAATTTGCAGAGATGTTTACCTTGTCAATATGTGCGTTCAATCGAACTTTAAAATTGAAAAGGTATATGATTGTAAATTGTCTTTCATCTAACACTGTACTGAATTGTATATATGTAACAATGAGCGTTTTCATAAGTGCTGTCCCTTGTTCTGTCATTTCTTTTCTTGAAGATGTTTACAGTATGCATGTGAGTTGCCGTTATCAGCCAGCAGCATCGTCAAATCAACATTTGCGTCAATGAGTTCGCACCTTGCGACACACCTTAGAGAATTGTAGAATACACATCCATGATTGTAGATCTTCTCTTGCGGCTAGCTAATAATAATGGTTCCTTCAAAGGATGTGGTCCAAAGTGTATTGAGTGTGTTGTTTATTACATGGTGGCAAATTTTGAAGATGGCGGTGAATTTGTGAGAAAAGACGATATTCTAGAATTGGAAAGAAAGAACGAAGGTAATGATAATGAAAGTGAAAGTGTTTTCTGTAAGTGTGGCGCACACAGCACTGGCCATACAATGGCGTGTGACGGAAAGAACTTCAAAATGGAATGGTAAAACTGTATTATTCTCAGTGCAAGTGTCTCTATCAGCAAGCAGTGGATGCCTTGGAAGTGGATTCCTTGGAAAATTTGGAATGGTTTTGCCAAGGTTGTCGATGAATTCCAGTATCTACCGCAATTAACAAGGGCAAGTAATGCAAGACATTTACCGTTACAAACAATTCTGCATGTCTAGTGTTTGTGCATTTGCAGATTGGAACAGATAAACTAACAAGATACACATATGTCATAGACACCACCACCCCACCCCCCACACACACAAACAAACAAACAAACAAACAAAAACAAAGGAAGATGGAATTTTAGAAATGGGGAGGGGTCAATATTTAATGAATGCCATTTTGCAATAGGGAAGTAGATAAGGACAACCGACAACGTATATAGAAAATGTAAGCCATAGCTGATCACAAGATTAACGCTTACTTGTGTCAATGTTGTATAAGGCCGTAGAAATTAGGAATTATAAGGCCTTATTCAAATTCGCCGTTTTCATATGCATAAATTTCTCTTTAACTTTTCTCCTGGACAGGTCCATTCAAATCTGTACCAAATAAAATTCCTGCCAAACGTGTGAAGCAGGCAGTCATGATTCTATGCAAAGGTAATCGCGTAAGTGATAACAGAAAAACGAAGAAAAATGAAGAAAAATATGCGATAATGAATGAATGGGCGGCTTAGATGAGAACTGCACCATTTGGCAATCGTGAACATTCATTACGGGTGTCTCTCCACTTGTCCAAGGCCTTTGATACAGTTAATGATAATATTTCCTTGAATACGCTGTTGCATTGTGGAATTCGAGGAATATCCTTAAAATTGTTTTCATCATATCCGTGTAATCATAGACAATATTTACACTTTCAAGATATAAATTCAGGAACATTGATTGTTACTTGCGGAGTCCCACAAGGATCCGTTTTGGGACCTCACTTATTGCTTGTTTATGTTAATGATTTGTTTCATGCCTGTCCAGATTGTTTCTGTCTTTTATTTTCATATAATAATTACTTGTTTTAGGGCAAAAATATGGAAACATGGATACGTAGGACTAAAGTTAAACTGAAAACACTGTCAAAATGTTTTTTTTTTTTTTTTTTGCTAATTTTAGCTATATTTGAATAAAGATAAAGCTTATTTTATGGTCTTTCATGCAGAAAAGAAAAAAACTATGATAACAGTGTGATGAATGTTAAAATCGAAAATACTAGTATTACTCAAGCGTATAAAGTTAAGTTTCAAGTTTAAAGAAAAATAAGTAAAGCCATTGGGATACTGAAAAATTAAAGCAGAGTGTAGGTTTTAAAATAATAATTAATTTGTAGTATGCTCTCATTTGTCCATATTTCACATATTGTAATATCTCTTGGGCTTTAAACTATAAAAGTAATCTAGATTGTCTGGTTAAATTGCGAAAGAAAGTTGTCCGTGTTATAAGTTCTCAGTAAAATGCACATTTTTTTAATAATTACAATATCATGAAATTTAAAGATTTTAACAAGTATCTGCAAGGGGTATCTTTATGTTTAAAATGAAAAATGGTATCTCCCCTAAAACCATACACAATATATTTACCACAAATGTTGATATACATTCTTACAGTACCAGGCAGTCAATAATCTTCCACATTTTTTTTCTCACAGAACTAATGTGTCACTCTTTTATATAAAAAAAAAAAAAAAAACGGGACCAAAAATTTGGAATGAAATAATAGTATTAGTTGGACAAAATTGATTTATGTATTTGTTTTTTAAAAAACCTTTAAAAGATGTATATATCAACATATGACTGATGATTTAATACCGTATTTAATATTGCTGAACTATTTGTGCAAACGTACGGCTGAGGGTGTATAAACCGTTCAGTATTTCCGCCCTCAGCATGTTCATTTGTGATTTGTTCAGCTTATGCACAATTTTACGAATAAACACACATACCAGTTTAATCAAATGTTGATATCTTGCTGGACATGAAAAGGACAGTAGAAGAACGAAAAAATGGGAGGGTTATCATCTTTTTTTTTTCTGAAGTACGAATATATTTTGCAATCGGGCGGGGGTGGGGAGCACCTAAAAACGGATGTATCTGGCACAAACACTGACATGCCAATTCGCATAATCTGAAGAATTTAATTCAATACGTACTACAGAAAGAACTCTGTAATTTTTCAAGTTTTCTCTTGACCGTTTTTGAGGAATATTTGGACCAATTGGTATCAATGCAGATTGATGTCATCTTACTAACCACACGTGAATTCATTGATCGGGGATCATAGCGGGATTACAACGTATATTTGCGTTTGGTGAATTTGTACCGTGTGAACTTTCCCGCCAGAATAACTATACCAACAAGGTGTCACGGCGACGAATGCCGTAATCAGTATTGAATCTATTGCTGTAGACTCAGAGCTTGCCACACAAACAACTGAGACATCACAAACGTCTAACGTGAAAAGAGCCTGACAGGAGCCTACAAGGGAGTCCCCACCAACTACTAAGTTGGAGACTCATGTACCACTAGGCGACTTTGTGGAACTTTTGTGCGAAGTGCCTGCTTGTGTAAGCTAAACTGTGGCAGCTGCAGTTAAGAAGGCGCTTAGAGAGTGTTTAAAAGAAGAGAGAAAGTCTATTCTCAAACAGGACTTGGAGCCTCTGAAGACAAGGGTTTCAGACCTTAAGGAGAACGTACGTGAAACTAATCAAACCGTCGCACCTCAGTCCATCCAGATTCAAGAAGCTAATTGTAAAGTAGCAGCACTAAAGACGAAGATGAAAACTTTGAATTGTCAGTTCCTTTAACCCTTTCTCCCTTGAATTAAGACTGAGTCAACGGCTTTCCTTGGCATGGGTTGGGCACTAAGTGCCCAACCCATGCCAAGGAAAGCTGTTGACCTGGGGCATGTGATTTTGATAAGTCTCATGTACATTTCTCAGTCAAATTGATTTTCATAACAGTTGAAATTAGTTTAAAACACTGAAGCAGACGACATTTGACCACCAGCCGGTTTTGGCCGGTTTGAGGGGGAAAGGGTTAAATTAAATTTCACTAAATAGAACATATAACCAACAGAAACAATTTTAGATATAATGTTTATTTTTGGGGCGTGCAGAAAATTTACCAGTTTGAAAACAAAAGATGTGACTGTCACATATAACAAGTGATGAAACAATTTCTCTTACAATCTTTCATCAAACTATAAATTAACCCCCACACAAGACAAAACATATAATATGTATGAAAAGCTTTCAGAGAAAAAGACGGAAGGGTGGGTGGAAAAAAATCTGGCGCATATTTTATCGGCGGAAAAAGACAAAGACGTCGTTAGACGGCGTAACACTTGATTAACATAATTAAAGAAAGTCACGTGAGCAGTCAATATTAACATATGAAAGTATAGTCTTCACTGGAACAATAATTTAAGTGTAGAATATCATGTATAGCAATACAAGTACAAGTTACAATAGTAGACTACATGTAGATCATGTATCAATTATTTTTCATGATAAAACAAAGACCGATTATAAGTATACACAATCAACATGATCACAAGTAATCAAACGCTTGTTAAAATTGCAGTCATCATTTATTTGTTTTAATTATAATTTTTTTCATATTCGACAAAACACAATGACAAGCTGGCGAAGGCGGAGTCGGACCTGAGTCAGTTAATGTGTGCCCACGACGATTCAGAGCAATACAGTCGTAGAATGAACCTTAGCATTAGTGGCATTAAAGAGAGCACTAACCACTGGGTACCAGAGGCTACTGACAAAAAGATTCTACGAAGCCACTAATTTTCTACTACACATATACATGAGCCACTAATTTTCTACTACACATATACATGAGCCACTAATTTGTACTACACATATACATGAGCCACTATTTTTCTACTACACATACATGAGCCACTAATTTTCTACTACACATATACATGAGCCACTAATTTTCTACTACACATACATGAGCCACTAATTTTCTACTACACATACATGAGCCACTAATTTTCTACTACACATACATGAGCCACTAATTTTCTACTACACATATACATGAGCCACTAATTTTCTACTACACATATACATGAGCCACTAATTTTCTACTACACATACATGAGCCACTAATTTTCTACTACACATACATGAGCCACTAATTTTCTACTAAACACATACCTGAGCCACTAATTTTCTACTAAACATATACATGAGCCACTAATTTTCTACTGCACATACATGAGCCACTCTTTTTCTAGAACACATACATCAGCCACTTATTTTCTTACTACACATACATGAGCCTACTCGTATTACACACCAATAAGCAGCTTGTCTAGGTCAAATACCATGCAATGTTCACAAGTCCGTGACTGTCGTGTGCTTCCTCCAGTTTCTAATTGTGACCAAAATGTAGCGGGTGCTAATATACTTTTTGGTATAAATAGTGATAGTACATTAAAACGTTATATTTGGAGTTATGGTAAAGTGGACTTCAATGTGCTCAGAACTACCGTTCGAAGTATGGACTGGAATTTGTTTGTAAAGAAGACTATTTATGTTGCGATTCTTGGTGCACACTATTCATTGATACCGCTGCGCATTCAATTCCAGATACAAACATTGAAGTTAGACCACATGACTTACCTTGGTACGATTTCCATGTTCGTCACTGAAACGCCGATTTAAAAAGAAATATGAAAATGCTTAAAGCCTCAAAATTTAATACTGTGCATGGAACACATTTTGTGAAACTGAAACCATTATCAGCAATAGCTTAAAAGTCGCTGAGGAAGTGTGCAATAATAAACTCTGCAACGTATTAATACAACATGCAAAGAAAAGTAAATCCTGGTGGCGCACAGTAAAATACTTTTTGAATCGCAATCATTGTTCGACTGTTCCTTCTCTCATATATGATGACAAAAATATTTCCGGTAGTATATCCAAGACTTAAATTTTTAAGTCGTACTTTCTACAACAATGTAATGTCGACTCTGCATCTGCAACATTGCCTGAATGCATTGAGCCCCCTGCCTCTGCTCTTGACCCGCTCACTGTGGAGCAGACCGAGGTTCACGATGTACTTTTAAGTCTGGACACATCCAAAGCTTCTAGTCCCAATTGCATTAGTGCAAAACTTCTCAAGGAAGCCGCACCTGCTATTTCCTATTCTCCTGCTAGGCTATTTAAGTTATCACTTCTTAAGAAACAGTGTCTGTCAGCCTGGAAAAAGAGCTTACGTTTCTCCACTTTATATAAAAAAGCCTTGTAAATTCATGTAATAATTATAGACCTGTGTGGCTACTCAGTTGTGTTGGGAAGGTGTTTGAATACTAGATAGTTTACAATGACATTTTTTTTGGTAAAAACATTGTTATATCTGCTCATCAATCAGGGTTTATACCCGGAGATTCGACTATTATAATCAATTACTTCTTCTTCACCATGAAATATGCATGGCTGTGGATATACAAAGGGAAGTAAGCGTCACTTTTCTTGATATTACTAAGTATTCGATAAGGTTTGGCATTCTGGACTTCTGTAAAAATTAAAGAGAGTAGGTATTGATGGAGATCTTCATGAGTGGTTCTCTAACTATCTAAAAAATCGGTACCAACGAGTGGTTATTCAAGGGAAGTCCTCAAGCTGGGAAAATTAGGTCTGGTGTACCACAAGACTGTAACCTCGGATCTTTCAGGCATAGATCAAAGGTCCAATATTGGCTTGTGACCTTTAATGCTTCAAAAACTGATTCTATGCTTGTGTCTCGTTATGTAAACCAAGTAATTTATCCTTCTATTTTTTCAAGTTCATACGTTACAAAATATTACCCAACACAAACATCTTGAGTTCACGATTGGATCAGTGTTAAAATGCTCTGCTCACGTTTCTCAGATTTGTAACAAATCTTGTAAATTGATTAACATTATTGTATTTGTGTCTTTTTGTCCAAAACCACTTCCTAGTAGTCATTACCCCATTCCGCAGTCCAACCTCTACTCTCCTTAAGCTAACCAATTATGAAGAACTTCATACTAGACAGACAAACTGATAAATAGAGTAGTTTTGAAGTTACATAGGTGCAAATTACAATGGAAACTAATGTACATACACATACGTGGCCCACCTGCCTACAGAGCCCTCTACTGAGAACATACACGAACCAGCCGAACTTGACTTTATCTATTCATGTGAACATTTTTCCGGGTGTTGACTCTAACGGAAGAAAACATTGTAAATAATGCTGTTGCTGCAATGTTATTTGGCTGTGTTACATGTGCCCAGCTGTTGTGCTGATAGGAGTTTGGTCACGGCATCTATCTGCCCAGCTGTTGTGGCAACAAGGCTCAGCGTCATGCATATTTGCCCAGCTTGCCCAGCTGTTGTGCCAACAGGGTTCAACCATGGCTTACTTTATCTAGCTGTTGTGCCAACAGGGTTCAACCATGCTTACTTTGTCTAGCTGTTGTGCCAACAGGGTTCAACCATGCTTACTTTATCTAGCTGTTGTGCCAACAGGGTTCAACCATGCTTACTTTGTCTAGCTGTTGTGCCAACAGGATTCAACCATTCTTACCTTGTGTAGCTGTTGTGTCAATAGGGCTCAGCCTCGCGTATTAGCCCGGCGAGGCCTATCATGGGTTATGCTCAAGCAATTGTTGTTGGCTGCTTGCCCCTTTTTGTACGTTTCTCTTTATGCTTGACAGTTCACATCATGGTATGTACGCAATCAATATTCTAAATGTATTAATATGTGCTGCCATTACTGGCTTGAAGATGTTTGTCTTTGTTTCCTACATCCTGGCTGCCTTCAACTAGCTCACAACTAACAAATACAGAACTGACACATTTTAATCACAAACTGACAAGAATCCCGGAGGTTTCCGTTGGTTCTCACAGCGATATTACAATATGCCTCCTTACTTTGAGTTAATGAAACTATTTACGGTTTTTTGTGTGTTACTGTATCTTTAGTTGTCTTCCGCCTACACAGATGTACTGCAGTTCTTGTGGGAATGACATTTCCACAATATCCGTTACTTTTATGGCAGTCAATATTTGAGTAGTATTTTCATTCTGACTGATGTTGTAGTGCCACTTAGAACTGACAAAGTTTAATGTAATTGCTATGAGCAACTGTATGACCCATGTTCGCAGAGTACAGCCAATGGAATAGTACAGGTCCCAATATGGTAGAGCAATAACTCTGCGTTCTCTCATTCACCGCCATGTGGCGCTGCGGACAGTTTGCATCCGGGTATTCAACCTGAGCAGCGTCGCAATTTTGTATGTAGTTTGCTGACTACACAACCCAATACACAAAATTCCTGCGGGCTGGAGATGTGTTTTCCCTGAAGATTTTATGTAAAAAGTAGCATTCAATATGTCAAATAGTTTTTGCAGGAAATGTTATTAAATTTACAAGGGTATTGTAACTATATACAACCATTTATTACGAGAAATATGGTGTTTCTATATGGAATGGTGTTAAAGATATATAGGTGCAAATTACAATGGAAACTAACGGATATACACAAACACGCATCCCTGCCTATAGAGCCTTCTACTTAGAACCCACATAAACCAGTTGACCTAGACCTTTTCTATCGTGCTGTAGTACAGATTCCACAAATACTATAAGAAGGCCCAAAAATGCCATATTCGTAATGGCACAGCACGCCAAACGCAACTCCTTTGTGTATCAGTATTCGGTCTGTGTGAAGAGAAGTGTTTAGAAGGTTCAATGTTCCAAAGGTTCAGTGTTCCGAAGGGTCACAACATGGTTCCAAAAGGTCATTGCTATAAAACGTATCCACTGAGCAAGTAAGTTACATCGCACCACTGTATTGTGTTTGTGTCTTTTTGTCCAGAAGCACTTCCTAGTCGTCATTACCCTATTCCGGAGTCCAAACTTTTTACTCTTCATAGGCTAAACTGTCACTGTCTAACCTATATACATATGGAAGTACCATTGCCCATATTGCACACGTTCTTCTGTAGAATTCTGACATGGTTGTATTAACCCAAATAAAGTAAAGGGTCTTCAGTGGGTAACTTCTCAGAACATATTTCGGAGCCTATACTTTTTCTCCTATGACCAATCTAGCGTCCTGACCATTGTCAGGAGGAAGATCGTACTTCCGTACTGGTGTGATGGAGAAGTGATACAAGTACGAGATACAGATATATATATAAGCCCAAACAAGTCAAAGGGTCTGCACCGGGTAACTACTCAGGACATACTTCGGCGCCTATACCCGTACATGTCTCTCTGAGTACCGGCTCCTTGTCTAAGCTAAATATTCAGCAAAGACAACCCACATAATAATCAATAACAAGATATGTTTGTAAAACATAGATGCCCCGCGCCCTCATTACCCTTTCCCTTGCTACCCTATTCATAGTGGTAGATGGGGCATTCGTGACCTTACAAAATTTGTAAAGGTTGATCATACATCAATGTCACATATCTTTAAACTTTAACCTAGCCCTTAAAAAAAATGACTAAAAATCTGGACAATATAAAAGTTATAGCTGAAAAATTAGCCATCATTTAGAAACCATATTCAGCAAAGTGGCTTTATGACCTTGGAAATTAGGGCAAGGTCCCTCATTTTCCCTTGACCTTCTTCAGTTATTGTGCAAAAACCACAGGAAGTCTACTGTCTGTGTGTGACCCTCAAAACTGGGTCAAGGTCACCCATCTACAAACTCAAACTAGCCCTTATAGGCAACCATAAAACTGTGGAATATAAAAGTGCTACCTCTAAAATGCAAGTTATTATGCAGAAACAGTATTCAACCAAATGGCTCTGTGACCTTTGAAATTAGGTCAAGGTCACCCATCTTCAAACTTGACCTAGCCCCGAATACGGACAATTATCCAGTGCAATATAAAAGTCCTAGTTTAAAAACCACTTCAGTTATCATGTGGAAACCAAAGTTCACTCAGGTACCAACATGACCTTGGATATTAAATCAAGGTCACCAAACTTGAAATTCTTCTAGCCCTTAGCAAGAACTATAGACCTGTAAAGTATCCCAGTCCTAACTTAAAAACTTCTTGAGTTATTGTGCGGAAACCACAGGTATTCTACAATCTCTCTGTGACCCTGAAAACTGGGTCAAGGTCACCCATCTTCAAACTCCACCTAGCACTTACAGAGAACCATAAAGCTGTGCAATATATAAGTTCTAGCTCCAAGGTATAAGTTATCATGCAGAAAGCATGAAACCATATTCAGTAAAGGGCTGTGTGACCTTTAAAATGAAGTCAAGGTCATCCATCTTCAAACTTCGCCTAGCCCCAAATATGGACTATAATCTTGTGCAATATAAAAGTCCTAGCTGAAAAAACCTCTTCAGTTATTGTGCGGAAACCAAAGTTAGCTCATGTACCACTGCGACCTTGGAAATTAGGTCAAGGCCACCCATCTTCGAACTTCGCCTAGCTTTTAACTAGAATGATACACCTGTACAGTATAAAAGTCCTAGCTTAAAAACTTCTTGAGTTATTTTGCGGAAACTACAGTCTACCGACCGACCGACCGACAGACTGACCAACATACCGACCGACATGTGCAACACTGTATGCCCCACCTTCTTCGAAGGGGGGGGGGGCATAAATATAAACGTGGCAAATGATGAATTAGATAAATACGGGAAGTTTTGATTATAAGTGCAGAGCTTCATTATGAAAGAAGAATACCTGTCAAACAAAACATAATTACTAGATTTGTATAGTACAGGTTCAAATAAAAACAATTTGACTTACCTCTGAACCAGTATGTATCCTTTCTAGCTTGATTGCTTATCCTAGTTAAACCACCTGCCAGTGTTTAACTGAAATAAAAACAAATTGGGGCATTATATTCAGTCCCAGTGATTGTAAAACAAACAGTTGCAGCTAGACCACCTGTACAAACCGAGGAAAATCCTAACAAGCACTGCAACAATGGACATCCTACACCAGAAATGTAAAATAAACCTCATGATGACACCTACTTCTCACTTTGAAAGTCACCAAACAATTAAGCTTTATATTACTGCCAGCCCTGAGTCAGTGTTTCAACATAATGTGTTAGGTTTATGACATATGAGAAAATACTGTCAATTTTGAGTAATATTTAATATTGAGTAAATGTGCATTTTGGCATGCCAGAAAAGAATGAGAATCATTAGCATTTATATAAGAAACATGTTATTAAAACAACTTTTTTAACACGAGTTAAGTAAAATTAGGCTAACTTGTAACTGTCATCGGCTGCTGCGCTACCGATAGCCCCAGGGGGTTTAACATGACAGAAAACATGCAAGCCTAAAATGTCTGAAAGTGAATATTAAAACAGAATGATGCCAAAAGATCAAATTAAGTAGTAAAACAGGCAAATCTAAAATCTGTCAAATTATTCAAGCCAAACTTAATAATCTTTGGATATTAACAGCAAAATTTATAGGGCAAGTCAGAAAAGAATGAAAGTCATAAGTATTTAAGTCAAGAGAATGCAATCAAACTATAACATTTCTTAAACAGATATCGAGTACAATTAGATAAGCTTGTAGCTGTCGTAGGCCGCTGCTTGCTACCGATAGCCCCTGGGGGTTTAACCTAACAGAAAAGAAACTAGCTTAAAATGTTTAAAAAGGGAATATTTAAAAAAATGATGCCAAAAGATAGAATTAAGTAGCAAAACAGGCAAGTCTAAAATCTCTAAAGTTATTGAAGCCAAACTTTCTAACCATCTCCGATTATTTACAGCAAAAGTAGAAATATTTGATCAAAAGTACATCTTTGAATCTTCTTGACTCTTATTGTAAATACATTTCGTTCTAGAAGTCCTGAAATTTAGAATACGACCAAATCTCAAAATTTGTGACAAAATGTATTATGTCAAATATTTTCCGAAATATTACTCTCTGGGAAAGGATGGTTTACTATCTCAAAGTTAAACTCATTTATTTTGTGATAGACTTTAATACAAAACCTCTCATTAGTGACCCGAATATCCTAATCCAGAAACACATCTCGGAAATAAATTGAATTGTGGCACTCTGAAGGGATATATTTTGGTAAATGGCAATTTCACTGAAATTTTGCACATTTACACAAGCAATGTCATCAATATGTCTTGCATTGTTTGTGGCTATTTGAAAGTCCTTTTTCATAAGTTTATCCATATACTTAAATTTAAGCCAGGTTAATATATCCATATACTTAAATTCAAGCCAGGTTAATTATAAATCTGCAAGTAACGGGGAACAGCAGCCCTGTAGAATGCCTTTTCTTTGTTGAAAAACCAATAGTCCCCATTGAACAAAAGTGTTATCCAAAAGAAATTTTATAAAGCATCTGTCAATTTTTTTAACAGTGTAAGATTTAAAGTTACTTTGGTTTAAACATATTTTATTTAATCAATTGGGAAACAGGACACAGTCCTATATGGATCCCTCGTGAAAACAGAAGAGGAAAAATGAAACGCTCGACAACATGTATAGGACGAGTGCAAAGAGAAACACTACTGCAGTGACCGGTACAGATAGAGTGGTAAGGCACACGAGCAGAAGAAATATACATCACCAGACATGTTTACAGATAGGTATAGAATTGTTTGGAGTGGGCCTTAATACCTATATAAGTTAACTTATCATTTCAAACTGAAATTAACAAGTATATATATCATACCATCAAGTGTCAAGTCTGGCTGTTGAGATTATGTATCTACGTACTGATTTGAAAATGGAAACGTTTTCATCAAAGGTGCAATTTTGTGACCCATATAGAAGCGTTTGAACAGTGAAGGATGCAAGAGATAAGATAGAACTTTGCAGTTGGCCACGATAAGTTCTGTACTTCGTACATTCGGAATAATTAATGAAAAGCATCCTCATTCGCCGTTCCAAAGGCACACCTAGGAGAGTCTACTACACCGATATCAAATAAATCAGCCTGAAGCTTACCTCATCTCATGTGCAAGCGTGCATGGAGAATCGCCATTCTCCTCTCACCCATATAGTGTTATTTGTTACATTTTTAGTATTTTTGTTTAGCTTAGACTTAAACTCATGAACATTTTCGGAATCACGCACTTACGTTGCAAGACTGTTCGACAGTCTGACGGTAGACGGGAAGAAGGATGCATCAAAAAGATTAGTACGAGTTTGTATCAAGGATTAATTCCGGTTCGATCGCACTGCATAACGATTTCTGTCCTGTCCATAATTTGGAAGCAAATTTTGAAAATACATGGGAGCCAACACTTGTAATATTCCGTTCCGATAATTCTTCTAAACCAGACTCATTGTAAATAAGCTGATGCTTAGTACCTCTAATTGCACCTGGAATGGCTCGTGCAGCCGCCAATTGTACATAACGTTACTTTATGAATATTTATTGCGTGACCAATATGCTTTCTTTGTATATGAATTAATATTTATGTATGGTCTACCTTTACTTTAAACATGTTGCTTATTAGTTCTGAAAAAGAACGTTTGACTTCATTTATGGGTAGATTTGTGCACAGTGTAGAAAATCACAACATTTGATATTTGTTGCTTTTAAATCTTTTATGCACATTTTAGATACAGACTCGTAAGAATTGCTAATACCCTAAAGAACAATTGTTTTCACAGTTTCTAGAATTTACTTTTAAGTATTTACAGATATAATTCCTAATTGCAGTCAGACACAATGTTACTTCCTGTGATAATTGTTGAGTTGTACATTTTTAAGCACCAGCTATGAATCTAGATTTAAAAGGGTTTTTATGTAATTTGGGTTTCCAGAACAAAAGTGGAATAGAGGAGTCCTCTTCAGAAATTTTGATATTAAAATTCATTTTCGTCTTATATCTATGTGTATCTGTTAAATTATCAATAAATTGTTTGTGTAATTAAAAGACGTCATTTCCTCTTATGTCTGAAATATCGTTTATTCCATGTTCTTTTTTCAAAACATTCACATATTTTTTGCAGATGATCCCAAAATTGGTACCTGCCTTATCAATGTTAGTGACTACAAATCTTTCTAGTAGTTCTTTGACTGCTTTTGAAACTTTAGGCTGTTTTAAATTAAATGTAGTGAAAATCTTAATGAGGGATTTGTAACATTAAATTCTATTTCTAAAGACTCTTCTCAAGTTTAATACCATCATTCAACTTTCTAAAATTCCATTTTTTTTTCTTTGCCCATTTCATACAGTAGGAATCAAATGCATTACTTGTATCGTAAAAAATACTGTCAGTGTTCAACTTAGGATATATCTTACATTTTGTACCTTTTTTTCATCAATTCTTTTAAAACTGAATTTTGTATCATATCCAAATTACCTGTAAATACATGTTTATGGTACGCACAGGGTATAACAATGCCCACCTTTTGTATATTAGAAGAACTAAACAAAGAATGACAACCATGATATAACTTTAACAATAACAATATATTAACAATCAAAATCAGTACAAAATAGGTAAATTTATCTCCACTGGTATTTCAACAGTCAAACAGTCTTAGGTAAATCCTAATACTTGTTGAGATTATCCACTGATAGTGTCCCACAGTTCCAAGTCCTATTACAGGTGCCAAATGATCTGGTACAAATTCCACAGAGGTACGGTTTGGGTCCAATGTGGTATTGAAAGGTGTGGTGCTGATCCAATCCCACAGAGGTACCGTTTGGTTCCAATGTGGTACAATATACCAGTCCACTCAAAGACAATGCCCACACTCCACAGATACAAAGAGTAAATGGGTAGCACCAAGTATACAAGTCCACTCAAGATACTGTCCACACTCCACAGGTAAAATGTACACAATGGCTTACAGTCCCAATGGCTTGATAACAACACACAGCTTCAGTCAGATCCTTGAGAATTCTCTCTCCTCTCTTCTTCCAGTCAGGAAAACATCTGCTTTACATCTAGACACAGAAATATCACCACTGTTCCAGAGTTTTCCAATTAGTCACATCTCACAGTGCATTGAGACCTGTCTGGATCACCTCATATGAATGTAGGTCACCATTCTAGATTATTCCACATGTATACTAGTTACCTGTGAGTCACCCACAAAACAGGCCAACTCTGTCACTCTGCAGTGACCCTCTAAATAATTCATTGAAATCAATGACCTGGCATACACTGAATGAATACAGTGACTTCTCCAAATGAAAACAAACAGCCACACACATTTTCATAACAATAAACAAAATTGGAATATTTACTGTTAGACATACTGTCACAACTTTGATTTGCTGCGATATCCTCAAGAGTAATTGAAGCCAGAAATTTCTTGTAATTCATGACACATTGCCCAATATTGTTGCCATATTTATAGGAAATAATGGGGGAGGGGAGCTTTTATTTTGCATTCCTTGGGAATCATGTTACGACCCAATTACAATCTGAAAAGGGACTGAATGGTTAGTGAATCAATAATTTGTGTTTGAAAGGAATGCTACAAAACGTTTGATCCATTTTTTTCTTATCAGAATCTGGGTTCCGAATAGGCGTTGTGTAAGCATACACAATTTCACAAAAATGTTGTGGAAGTGTGTGTTGAGAATAAGTTAGACCCAAATATTCATTCATTCTGGTTTTATCTCGAAAAGATAGTGCTTTAAGAGCTATATGTAATTGATTAATGCCATTAGAGAAAGCCTGTAGTAAATTTTGAACAATGTGTTTTGTATCTGCATCCCTAAATTTCCTGTTTTTCCCTGATTTTCTTTGTCGGTGACTGCTTCTTTAAATACCAGCCTGATTATTATGAAAAGGTGTGTGACTGCTATCATGAGTTGCAAAGTCCAAATTCCTAACATCACCAAAGCCTTCAATTCTCTCATTGGGTCCAAAGCAAAAAGGTGAATGAAGTGGTTTGATCCCCAAATATTCCACTCGTAATAATTTTCTTGTGTTAACATAACTATCTTGGTCTAATAAATTTGGCTCTGTGTAATCAATAATTTGTACCCGGAAATCCAAATGTGAATATTCTTCAGAATTGAAATGGATAAACAAAAAAATGTTTAATTTGTGATTTTGTTATTGTAGTTTTATGACCACTGTCTCTTTGTAACTGATTAAGTAGTTAGGCTCACATATTTTGATTTACATTTGATGCAGGATATCAACTAAATGAAATTGGAAGATTCACAAGACAATACCAAATTTTGCGATCCGGGGTTTCTCACTTCGAATTTTTTGTTGGTAACGTTTTAATGTGAAATTCTTTGTACTTGAAGAAAATGTGTATAATTTGTAGGCTTGTGCTGGTCAACGTCTTTCCTCTTGGACCTTTGGGCGCACATGTACAAGTTTCGTCACAACTAATGCATGTGAAGGTGCATAGGAAAAAGGCCCCCTTGAAGGGAGACTGGAAAGAATTGGGACAGGGGTAAAAAGGGACGTACTTCATATCTTTAATTCATATGTCAAGTCGGTTCCTTCTGCAAGAAAGGGGATGGCTTCAGTCTTTTCGGATTCCAGGGGTATTCTGCTGATTGACTATCTTGAAAAAGGCCAGACTATTATGACTGAATGAGGAGGACTATGTCATCCCTGACACCAGTATACCTTTTCATAAAAGACACCATCATGAGATTCCTCAAATTAATACCAGGATACATCTTGAGGGCACAGAGGAGCATCACCTCTAGGAAACCTATTCAAGCTGCTGCGCTGTGAAAAGCATACACTGATGGTTATCAATGAGCAAGCACTACAAAAATAAAGTCTGTCTCTGTTGTTGTCATTGGCATGTAACAGCGCGGATAGCGACGTCATGAAAAAATGCCTACCAACAACTGCGCTGAATGAATATAAATATAAAAAATGAAGTCTGTCTCTGTTGTTGTCATTGGCATGTAACAGCGTGGATAGCGACGTCATGAAAAAAATGCCTACCAACAACTGCGTTGTTACATACCAATGACAACAACAGAGACAGCATTTATTTTTTATATTTATAATCATACTAACATTAATACTAGAATTAAATTTGTCATGAATATTTGTGCGCAAAAGTTCTGATAGCCACTGGGAAGGACCTTTTGTTTATCGGTGGGAGGAGCTATGGGTGTCCTGCATTGTAGTCATCTTGTTTTGTTACATAAAACACAGAGGAAGTTTTAGTGGACGCACTAACGTTAGAGAGAGAGGTTACAGTTCTAGACAAACGGGAAGTCATGACTGGTACTAGTTGTTGACAGGATGGTGAACATGGTGAAACCAGTGTATGGTCATGAGTGCCATGGTCAACCAATTATGTCCCCTGTGAGGCACTTGAGAATGCCAAGATTGGAATGTGAAAGTAGTCCCCAGTTGACGATATCATTATGGGGCAAGTAGGCACTGGCACGTGCCGTGATGTACATGATGTTACCATCGACTGATGAAAACAAATTTGTCCCTATTCTTTCAATGCTAACAAAAACTCTGAATGGAAATATTTATGTATGAGACATCATGCTGGAGTTAACGCTATTTAGTGGATGAAACATTCTCATCTGGTTGCCATGGCAGGATTCAGACCACTGCTGTGTTTTCTCCAGTCCGGCACCAACAGCTGTTGCCCATCACTAGTGGGTACAGTTAGTGACCCCACCACTGGGTATCCTTCCCATTCCATCATTTCTGAGGATCCCGTTGCAAATTGTCGATACATTGTAACAGCTCTGCTACCCGTGCAGCTTGCTCCTACTTCAAAGCATTCAGGATGTCCTCGGTGTCACACAGATATACTATTATCACATGTAGAACCAAAACCTTCTCTTGCATGAGCTGTGACAGAACTAATGCAATGAAAATTTGTGATATTTTGACATAGGGATGTGATCATTTGTTTCGAAATTGCTGATTTTCTGCGAACTTAAAATCTGAACACTGGCTTTATCCTTAAAATCTTTGATGCACAAAATTTACGAAAATTTGCAACAAGATGATCACATCCCTACTTCTGCTTCTATCCAAGCTGCATCTGAGATTGGCAATATATCCTCTTTTCTGAACTTCACGGTTACAGTTAGTAACTGTTTTGCCTGGTATTCATTGAAGACAAGGGGAGGCATGTATGACTATGGATTTATATATCAGCCATCATGATACAGAGAGATACAGAACTTACACAAGACACAGTTACAATGAAATGACTGCTGGCAGGTGCTTACACCTGGCGGTTAATATGAACATTAATACATTGGGATTGATATGTTGTAATATAACATCCCCTTTCTTAACATTTTAAGCATTGTCCTTCAGCCGGAGTCTCTTGTACCTTAATCTTGTTGCTTCATATGTATGTCAAGATTCTGTTGTCATGTTTACAAGAGGTGAGCAATAAAGCATTAAAACTGCTTGGAAGATTAAGAATGCTGGAATTAACCATGACTGGATATATATATATATATATATATATATATATATATATATATACATCGTGGATTCACTGCTTGCTTGTTTAGTTCTGTCCATGTCACAGATTTACTTGGTGGCAATTATAATTTCCACTATAAAATACAAATGCTTAACTATAGCTAACACCAAGTATCTCGATCTCTAGCTCTTACTTTGATCATGTGGCTTAAAAGCAATACCTTTTGAAAGTCCAGGGATTGCTTGCATGGAGTCATGTGGTTAAGAGTCCAGTTTATGTTGGCACAATGCGGATAATACTGAATGCTCTTTGCACGTTGTTGGCACAATGTGGATGATACACGAGCATGGTCATTGAGATTGATGTAAGGAGCACAACTGTGTTTGAAATACTTCACAATGACTTTTGCTTTGTCTATAAGACTTCTGTTTTCCATGATATTTGATCCTGCTTTCACACCTCATTGAAAGGTATGGTCACAGCAGGGGAAGTGGTCCGGTTTGAAACTGCCACTGTCCGGTTTAATGTTTGCTCCTTTGTCAGTCATTGTAATTGGTGTGTTGATCCCCATGCACTCATCAGTTACATTCTGAAACAGCTTGGCTAAGTGACCTCTTGTGTATCTCTCTTTGAAATGACGTAGGTCTAGAAAAAAATGCTGCAAGTTCCAGTTCTCCACAATATGGTGCACAGTCACAGACACACAGTATAATATTCATTCACGACAGATGTCCATGCATCGATCATCAAGCCACACATCTGCGGTGTAATATATGTTTTAGGAGATAATCCTGAGCCGAGGGCTCGGGATTATGTCTGAACCACAGCTGAGTTGTTCTTTCTGCCTGCCCTCCTCATTCTTTAAATGGTTCAGCAGAGTTGTGCCTATTTCTAACTGACGAGCAACAGCAAGGTAGGGTTTACATTGTCGACCAAACAGGGTTTATTATTTTGAGCAATACTTTGGTTGTACCTTTTCTCGTTCATTTTTCCGATAAACGATCTATTATATGTTGAAATCTCTCCATTGATGATTTCCAAGACCATTATTTACATTTTGTTAATAACTCCAGTTTGTCAAAATATGAACATGTCTTCTGTATGTTTTTATTGTGATAACTATTGTAAAAATCACATGCAAGGCGGCGAGAATACATATAAATCCTTGCACTACAAATATAGAGACTCTCAACTTTCCAATGTCGAATGAACACTTTGTCAGCAGCTGGTAGACTTGAAGACATCGGTGCATGCTGATTTTTTCCCTGCAAGAGCCGAGTATAACTTTCCATATACTCGAATGAAGTAAGTTAAAATACTCATAAGATCTTAGTATGTTGTAACATCCAACCGAAGTGGATCTAATCAAAATTGGAACCTCAGCAAACAATACAAAAAAGTCAGCAATACTCAGCGTAATCATGGATAAGCCACGGGACAAGCAGTGATTTGGTGACTCATAAATATAACTGGCAGTAAAATTCCAGTCAGACTAAAAGGTATCAAAAAGGTGATGCAATAACATCTCACCAGTTCACACCAAGGAAGATCCCCGGTATTGCAACTGTGCTGCTAACCCTACTAAGTGAGTGCTAAGCCTAAGGTAATAATAAACTATCCGTTTCCCTGTCACCCGGCAGAAGACACACAGCAAGAGAGCTGTGATCAGGTAAATGCAATAGCACAACAAATAATACCAGAAGTGGTTTAATTATCTGAATCGAATCCACGACGTGACTTATATACGATTAGCTGTGTAATTTCAAGCTAATTAGTCTTCTTGGCCGTGATCCAGGAAAATTTAATTTATGCATATGTTTCAGCTGTGTTTAAATTTCAGCTGAGTTCAGTTTCTGGACAAATAAAGTTCAGAGTAATTAAGTGTAAGGGAAAAAAAGTGCACTTGATTTCTTTTCTGGAAGTACATTCGGAATTTTTTTTTCTTTTTGAACATTGTAGATTTAAAGTGCCAATAGGTCCAAATATCTCTGGCTAATTAGCACTTAGTAGAAGTGTAATTAGGTCCTGGTGGGCGATTGTTGGTGTCAAGTAAATTGATAAACAAATTGGAAGCACAATGACTACAATACATATAAATACAGCGTCTAAAGAAGAATTAACCAATCTGTGCGGATATGGTGAAGCTGGTGCAGAGAAAAGTTTAGAACTACGCGCACAAATAAGGAGGACATTTAAAAGTGGAAGATCTGGAACAGATCACAGGTGTTGACTGGCAAGATTGTGTCAATCGAGGCATAATTTCATTTGAAGTTCCAACAGTGACTGTCCAACCAACTCTCCAAAATCTGTTGCAACTGTTGAGTGCCATGAGATTGGAACAAAATTCCCTTGTTCAGAAATTGGAGGCAACTCAGTCCGATGTGAAAAAGCTTTCTGTGAACCAGAAAGAAATACAGCAGAAATTGAAAAGCCTGGAAAAAAAATAGAAGCAGACGCCACTCAGAATGCTCAAGCAAGACCGATGATGAAAAAAAAAATTCCCTTTGCTGGTGCACTTAACGTATTATTGGCATCTGCGCTGCATGGGGTTTATAAAAGCCAGGGCATATCACTGACAGAGGATGAATCGCATCCTCCCCCACAGCCAACAAGGGCCACACAGCAGCACTTGTATGCACCACCTACAGGTGCAACGGTGACACAACCTGCATACGCTGCTCAGCACAATGAGTTGGGTAAGCAGGCAAGGGTGAGCGTACATGTTGCATCTGCCATTACCCATACTCATAACTCAGCAGCCGTATACTCAATGAGTAATGGTTTACAGGTTCCACCTCCTTCAAGTGTTCAGTTGCCTCATTCCAGTAGGATACAAGTGACACAAGGGGAAACTCAACAACCCCATCACTTGCAGTTAGGTAACAATGTGGGGGGTTATCCTAGTATGGGTGTGCAGTATTTGCCCCCTGCATATCAACAACAACAGTGTGGCAGCCTGCAGGGTTCTGTTCCACTTTCCCAATTTGGTCAATCACAGTATAATGGTATGCAACAACAGGGCATGTTATCAGCCCCACAGTATGGCATACCACAATACAACAGTATGCAAGCACAACCATACCTGCTTGGTTCCTTGGAGATGCAAAGGCCAAATTATACTGCAACCTCTACATCATTGCCTAGTTGTGTTACCTCCACAGGGTCCACTTATCAGGGACAGGTGACTCCAAGAGGGGGTAGTGGATTGGGGAGACCTCACAAGGACTATGTGGAAGGGCATCGCAATCACTTGTCTGGGGATAGGGAACCTCCGTTGCCTAAGATGGCAACATTTAATGGCCAAAAAGATTGGCGTCCCCATATCCTCCAATTTGAAAGTTTGGCAAGGTGATTGGAGTGACGTAGAGAAGTTGGACAGGCTGGTAGATTCAATGCGAGATAGGGCTTTGAGTTTTTATGGCAATCTGGATGAATATGTCCGTGAAGACTATGAGAGCCTTAAGAAAAGGTTAGATAAGCGATTCAGAAGAAATACCCACCTGCCAGTGTCCAAAGTCGGTTGCATGAATTAAGACATGGACCAGATGAGGGGTTAGATGAGTTTGCTGAGAGAGCCCACAGATTAACATTGGATCGTTTTCCAAGTAGGTCGAGTGAATCAAGAGATATACTGGAAGACTTAGCCAAACAGGCCTTTTTGAAAGGTTGTGCCCACACCGATGCAGCATGGCAAGTTATGAACAAGGAGCCGAAAGACCTTGACAAGGCCTTGCACTTGATGAAAGTACATGTGTAAAATCACGAAACAATTTTCGGTTCAGGAAAGAAGGTAGTGAAGGCACTTTCATTTGTTGGAGACTGCAGTGAGGAATTTCAGGTTAGTGCAACTGGGTTGTCACCCAATTATAAATCGCTGGAGGAACAAATCACTTTGGGAGTAGCAAAGGAAATGCAGGAAGGGGTATAAAATTTTGCTGGGGCATTACAGAAGTTTGTCCTAGACAAGG
Organism: Hermodice carunculata; assembly: GCA_964020975.1. Classification (NCBI taxonomy): domain Eukaryota; kingdom Metazoa; phylum Annelida; class Polychaeta; order Eunicida; family Amphinomidae; genus Hermodice; species Hermodice carunculata. The sequence goes on from OZ026622.1 coordinate 97,321,858, forward strand.
GGGCATTGTTTAAAACCACTGCTAGCTCCCCTAGCAGGGCAAAGAAAAACACACTAGGAAACCCTATGAGTACTCCCCCAAGAGATAGCAGAAGTGTCTGCTTCAAATGTAATGGGGTAGGGCATTTTGCTAAGGATTGTGCTACGAGATCACCACAAAGATCACCCATCAGGTCACCAAGCAGAGTGCAATTTGGTTCCCCAAAGCAGAAAAATTTAAAAGGGTAGGGGTTGAGGAGACTGGCACGCATTCAGCCCTAGATGTTAATAGGGGCCATGTTGTAAATAGTGTAGGTAGGAAAAACTCTGTTCCTCTGGTGGAAAAGAGGGAGGTAATGTCTGGGGTATCCACAAATGGGGTAGTTAGGGAAGTCTCCTTTGAGAGGAATACCAATGCGTGTAGTCTTGTTGTATCCATGACAGTGGAAGGTCATGAAGTCGATGCTGTGTTGGATACAGCCGCACAAGTTACAGTGTTCAGTTGTGAATTTGCTAGACAGATAGGGGTAAATATCAAAGCCGGAGTATCCGTTCTGCCTAAAGGAGCAGCTAAAGGGAGTGATATGCAGGCTGTAAAAGTGAACAAGGTGAATATGGCACTGGGAAATAGAATTACACCTTGGCACATATATCTAGCACCTATCACCAACAAGTTCATTTTGGGATTAGATTTTCTTATGGCCAACAATTGTGTTGTGGACCTTAGAAGTTTGGTACTTGCCATTGGAGACCAGGTAATCCCAATGCAACTTACTGATGTAAGTAAGGATAAGGACTCTGTTAGCTGGACGCAGGAAAATGAGCCTGAGAGGTTAGAAGTTAAGGTCACCAGACAGGCAAATGCAGAGCCTGGTATTGAAGGTGAGGATGTGGATCATGTAGATGTTTGGCTTGCTGGACATCCAGATAAGCCTAAATTGCCCTCACATCTTCAAGAGTTATGGGAGGTCTCCTGTGCACAGTTGAATGAGTAACAGGGTAATGCCTTGAAAGAACTGTTAATTGAATACCAAGATGTTTTCGCTAAACATGATTTGGATTTAGGTTGTTTCTCCCTATTAAAACATAAATAGACACTAACGGTACCCAGTCTATTAAACAAAGGATGCAGCATGTCCCATTAGTTTTGGAAGGTGAAGAAGAACAACACCTGAAGTCTATGTTAGATCTTGGTATAGTTCAACCTTCTCACTCTGATTGGGCATCTCCTCCAGTACTGATCAGAAAGAAGGATGGTACAGTGAGATCGTGCGTCGATTTCCTAAAATTGAATCAGGTAACGGTAAAAGATGCATACCCACTTCCCTTGATAGAGGAGTGCCTGGGTACTCTAGGGGGCAGTCTTTTCTATTCTTCTTTGGATATGGCCAGTAGTTACTACCAAATTGAGGTGGAGGAGGAGGATAGACCTAAGACCAGACATGAGCCTGACCAAGGAAAAAATTTCCTGAAAGCACCATATCAAGTACTCATCCTCAGTGAAAAACATTGAGTGGGGGAAAAAATGTCACTTTCTTTAGAAGTTCTTCCAGAAATCCAGGAATTTCTGTAAGTCTACGACACAAATTTCCCTGAAATCCTGGAATTCCCTGAAGGGCTTATCCCTGTAAGACAGCATTCCTAACAAAGTATGGCCTATATGAATACTCCCGAATGCCTTTTGGGCTTTGTGGCTCGCCCGCAAAGTTCATAAGGGCAATGAATTTAGTGTTAAGAGGACTGTTGTGGAATGAGGTGTTGGCTTTTCTCGATTATGTTGTTTTAGGAGGTAAAACCTTCCTTTGAAGATCATCTCAGAAACCTCAGACTGGTGTAGGAGAGGTTTAGGGGTCATAATCTTAAATCAAAACCAAAAAAGTTTCATCTGCTTCAGCGGGAAACTACGTTCCTGGGATGATTGGTCTCAGCAGATGGCATTGCTATGGCTCCAGATAAAATAGCTGCTGTCAAGGAGTGGCTAGTTCCTACAAATACCAAAGAGGTAGAGTCTTTTCTTGGGTTTGCCAACTCTCACAGGGAACACATTAAATAATTTGCCCACCTAGCTTCAAAGCTATATGAACTTACAGGTCCAAAATCCACATTTGCTGGACAGAGGAACATCAGAGGTCTTTTGAGATCTTGAAAGCCGCCCTTACATGTGCACCTGTTTTAGGGTTTCCAGAGTCTGAAGGTATCTTTATATTGGACTGTGATGCTTCAGATAGGACCATAGGGGCAGAGCTTATCCAGATTCAGAGAGGGAAAGAAAGAACCATTTCACATGGTAGTTTTGCACTGTCTCCTGCACAGAGACGGTACTGCACAACAAGAAAAGAGCTTCTTGCTGTGGTCAGATTAACTTGGCAGTACAGACATTATTTACTGTGGCGCATATTCATTGTGAGGACAGATCACAGTAGTCTTGCCTGGCTTACGAGATTCAAAACTATTGAAGGACAGTTGGCAAGATGGCTTGAAGAGCTAAGCCAATATAACATGGAAATAATGCATAGGCAAGGCAAACTACATGTGAATGCAGATAGTCAGTCGAGAATACCCACAGACAGCACTTGTGATTGTTACATGGCAGGGGCGAAACTCAAAGATCTTCCATGTGGTGGTTGTAAGTACTGCCAAAAGATTCATAACCAGTGGAAACACATTGAAGAAGACACTGATGATGTTGTTTCTCTGGGCGTGTGTCAGATCACAAATGCTGATCCTGAAAATTTAGACTTGGAAAGTGAGAGTCTGGATCGAGAGGGAAAAGGGGGAAATGAGTGGTTTCAAGGGTATATCTCAGAAGAGCTCAGGGACTCTCACTTGAAAGACCCAGATATTGCTCCCTTGATTCAGTGGTTAGAGTCTGATACAGATCCCCCTAATGATGAGCTGTGATTGAGTAACCCTGCAGTGAAACATCTGTGGCTGTGTAAGTCCCAGTTGAAATTGGTAGATGGAGTCCTATATTACCTGTGGGAAAAGGTAGTTTCACACAAATATTTGGTCGTGCCCAAGAACTTGAAACAAGAGGTGCTTATATTCTTCCGTAATGTTCCGCTTGCTGGACATCTTGGGGAAAATAAAACCCTGGAATTCCTGCAGAACAGTTTCTTTTAGCACAGCATGAGTCAGGATTGTAAATTGCTTGTACAAACCTGTGTTAAGTGTAGCAAAAACAAAAATACCGAGGGTATGGCCCAAGGCGGGATTAGGGAAGTATCACGTCAGTGCTCCCATAGAAAGAGTATATTTTGACATCTTGGGGCCATTCACTCGCAGTGAAAGTGGAAATCTGTATATTCTGTGTATAGTAGACCAATTCAGTAAGTGGTTCCAATGTTTTCCTCTTTCAAATCAGTCTGCTAAAGTCATTGTCTCCAAGGTGGTGGACGAATTCATTGCTCAGTTTGGAAGCCCACTACAGATACATACGGACCAGGGTAGGAATGGTGATGGAAAAATTGTCAATAGCACTTGTGAACAGCTAGAAATTTCTTAAACCCACACAACACCTTATAGACCAAGAAGTAATGGCCAGGTGGAAAGGTATAACCGGCTGTTATTGGCAATGATTCGATGCTGTGTTGATAAGGCCAATAAAGAATAGGATAAATATTTACCTCATTTGGCATCAACTGTCAGGTGCATGGTGAATGGAAGTACTGGGTTTTCTGCCAACATGATTATGTTAGGCAGAGAGGTAACTAAGCCTTCTGACCTTATGTTTGGTACATGGGAAACTCAGTCAGACCAAAGTGTTCCAGAATACGTCAAAAACCTGAAGGAGAACATAATGATAGCCCATGAGTTGGCCAGGGAGCAACTGAGAACTACACAGACAAGAGAGAGAGGTGATTATGATCTGCGACTTGCAAACATTTAAAGTTGGGGACCTGGTCTATAAACTCCATGCTGCTACAGAAACAGGTCAGGGTAAGAAAGTCAGTAAAGTTTGGGATGGTCCTTATTTGGTAATCAAGGTTATGTTCCCCAGTCCTGTTAAGAATTAAAGGTCATAAACACGACACCGTGGTTCATCATGATCGCATCAAAATGTGTCAAGATCGACACATCCCCATGTGGATGAGAGGCCTGCAACACGAGTTTCTTGATTTTGATACAACACTTCCTTATAATGAGAGTGAGCAAGAAGAGTCACCAGATCTCTCATTGGCAGAGTTGTTCAAAAATCCGTCTAGAGATAAAGTGTTAAGTGATCAAATAACCAGTAACCCTTTGCCAGTCAGGCAGTCCCAGAGTAGTGGTTTGGCTGAAGATCTAGAGTCTATGTGGGATGGTCCATCTACCAGCCATGATGGCACTGTGTCAGAAACTTCCCCAGAGATTGCCAGTGATACTGTGATGACCACAACATGGACAGGACATAAAACCAAAAAAATCAGTTCACTTGAATGATTTTGACATTGATTAACTTAACCAGTGTATGTCTATAGTATTGTATATAGTAGAAATAAAGGTTGATTCTAGGTGGTTGGTTGGACCTGGTCGGGCTTACCTAAGTAGTTCAGTGGTGTGGAAATACAAAATATTTTCTGTGTAAATTTTAAATCATGACTAAAGGAATTATTGCCTGCAGGTGAGATGGATGAGCAAGAGTTTTTTAATTGGCTCATTTGGGAGGATTGGAGCTCAAATGATGATAGTTCAAGGACAGCAGAGAAAAAGGATATGTCTGACCAGTTCATTGTCACCACACCCGGACCTGCGGACCTGGAAGGTCAAGCCAATGGGTCCAAGACAGATTGTTTACCAGTTGGCAAAGATGCATATCAGCAAGACACAAAGATGGAGTCTACTGAATGTTTGAACATTAAAGCTCAGAAGAAGAAAAAGAAACATCGTACTCATCCTTGCCCTGTTTGTGGGATCAGAAACAGTCATGTGAAGCGACATGTACTGAAGTATCATCTGCCATGGTATGTCTCTCCAAGCACAGCTTGTTGGAAATGTGGATTCCAGGGGACGCAGCTTAGCAACCTATGAGATCACTCCTCAAGACATGTCAGTGATGAATTCTATGCTTTCTCTGATGAGTCTATGTCTACCTGGCTGATGCTTATGACCCGTCTGCTGTACATTCTGGCAGAAAAGTTTTGTTGTGAGGGGATTTCTGGCCTATTATTGCTTGTTTCGAGGTATCACCTGTTTGAGCCTGTTACAGTAGTCACAGAGACCGAGCAACAGATGTTCCATCAATATAACAGGTTAACAGGGAAAAAGAGACATACGGCTAGTCCGATTCCTAGGGTGTCGTCAGATCTTTTACATTGGAGGGTGTTGGCTGCACTAGTGCATAGGCTTCCAGCAAGTGAACAGGAAGAGATAAGGACCTTGGAGAGGATGATGGTGTTGGTAGGAGAAAATTATAGGGCTGTAGCTTTCTGTGGACTGTCTCAGGCACCATGGATAATTGACTCCCATTGCCATTTGGGTGAATTGTTAAGGAAATCAGGATGTACAGACACACACACACACACACACACACACACACACCCATATATATATGGAACTGCAGGTGGGCCAAAGTTGTCCGGATGTCAAACTTCATTATGTTGTTTCATACGTATGAAACTAAAATTTGTGATCAAGGTGAAACAACAACCATTACACATATACCTAATATAGAAGTAACATGCTTTCAGTGTCAGCAACAAATTGTAACAGAATCCATTAACCTCTTGAAGATATTAAACTGTCCTTTCGGTTTTGTTTTTGCATTTTATTGTTGAGAAAATCTGAAGTATGCACGTGTTTCTTTCTTTACACTAATGTGTGATGCATGGCTTTGATGGAATTATTCATCAAAGGTGAATGCATAAAGTTGTTGGGCACTGCAACCGAAAGCTCCACCAATTTAACGAGGATCTGCACAAGAGTTTGCTAATAAACCACAGGTACAGACATTACAATTGTAATTCTTCACTGCTGTTGTATACTCTGTATCTTTAAAAACACCAGAACATGAAAAGCAACAACTCATCCAAGGCAACTTTCTTCTACATTTAAAGATGTCGCCAATGGGAAGTTTAGGAGATACTTTATATATGTTCTACATGCGTCCTTTTCTTATTTTACTAATAAAAGATGGTTAAACAGTTGAACCAACAAAACGTACAATATCGTCACTTTGACAGACATACTGGTTGCAGTGCTGATTCAGAAACATTGTCACGGCCCATTTTGTTTGCTAATACTTACAATATTTGCACAACATATAGGCAAATTCAAACTACATGTCCATAAAGCAGCTACAACAAGAAGCTGTACATTAAAATGATTGATATCTGTGTATGGAATGAGATAAAAATTGTCAATGTTCTTAAATCATTACTGTTCCACCAAATTCAAAACAATATGGAATGTATAGCATTATTTGCAAGATTAGACACATAAGGTTTATAAGTGCATTCAATAAAAATGGACTTAACAATGCCAGAAAAATGAGACTGACAGCACATTGCCAAGACAAACATTGTACTCGCTGGAAATTTTCTGGCTGTAAATCCAACTAAAAATCTGCATTCTTTATGAAATTGTGCGCTGTAAGTCCAACTGTACTAACCTGTGATGTTCCATTTTGGAATATATTATGGCAATATTCACAAATGGCCTTCACAAATGTGCATTTTGTGCTTCGATTAGAAATCCTATGATGGCTTCAGTGCTTATTATTTGGACGGACGTCTTACCCATACGGCCTTTGGAACGATTGCAAGTTTTTGCATTACTTTACTACACTCGTTTATGTGCGAATTCAAACTGAATGGTTTCTAGCAGCCTCCTTACAGTATTTGGCGCTGTACTGACAATAGTGTGTAAAGGATGAGCTACCAGTACGAGTGGATGGTCACTTTATAATATTGTATTTATGTCTTTTTGTCCAGAACCACCTCCTGGTAGTCATTACCTTATTCTGTAGTCCAAATTCTTTGTACAGCATAAGCTAACCTGTCACTGTCTAACCTGTATACATATGGAAGTACAATTGTTCTTATTGCGCACGTTCTTATGTAAACTTTTGACGTAGGCTGTATTTGCCCAAATGAATTAAAGGGTCTTTAGCGGGTATCTACTCGGAACATATTTCGGAGTATGTGCCCGTACATGTCTGTCTGAGTAGTGGCTCCATGTCAAAGCTAAATATTCAAAATATTAAGAACTCTAGAATTTTAAATTATGTATCGTCTTGACTCTGTTTGATGTAATGAAATTTCGTTTTAGATGCAAAGTCCTGAAATTTAGAATAAACACCGCCAAATCTCAAAATTTGTGACAAAAATGTATTATATACAGTAGCTTCCAAAATGTTACTGTCAGGGAAAGGATAGTTAGCTGCTTCAAAGTTAAACTCATCAAACTTTTGATAGACTTTAATGCAAAAGCTGTCATTAGTGACCTGAAAATCCAAGTCCCGAAACACATCTTTGAAACCGTCTGAATTATTACCTTCCAAAGGGATCTCTTGGGTAAATTGCTCAAGCAATTTCAATGATATTTTGTACATTTACACAAGCAATGTCGTCAATATATCTTGCGTAGGTTTAACGTTACTTTTTGAATATTTATGTTGCAACTAATATGCTTTCTTTGAATGTGAATTAATATTTATGTATGGTTTACCATTATGTTCCAACATTTTGCCGATTAATTCTAAAAGAGAATTTTGACATTATCTATGGATGGATTTGTGTATAGTGTAGAAAAAATTTTTAAAAATGGATAAATTTTACTTTCAAATCTTTAATTTTAGATACAAACTCAGAAGAAGTGCTCTTACTCCAAAAGCAATTCATTTCAGTTTCTGGAAATTGCATTACAGTATTCAAGGAAATGATACCTAATTCAGTCAAACACAGTGTTACTGTGTTCCTTTGATAGTTGTTTTGTTGCACATTTTGAAGCACCAGCTAAACATCATGATTAAAACGGGTTTTATGTCATTTGGGTATCAAGAACAAAAGCAGAATAGAGGAATATAATAAATATAAGAACAAAAAATTTCAATTTGAAAAGGGACTGAATGTTCAGTGAATCAGTAAGTTTGTGGTTGAAAGAAAATGCTGTAAAATATTTGATCTAATATTTTCCTATTAGAATCCGGTTGCCGAATAGTTGAGTAAGCATACACAATTTCACAAAAAGTGTGTGGAAACGTGTGTTGAAAATAAGTGAGACCCAAAATACTCATTGAGTCTGGTTATATCTCGAAATGATAGTGCTTTAATAGCTATATGTAATTGATTTAATGCCATTAGAGAAAGCCTGTAGTAAATTTTGAACAAGGTCTTTTGTATCCACGCTCCTAAATTTCCTGTTTTCCTTTGGTTTTCTTTGTCCGTGACTTCTTCTTCTCCTTTGAATACCGGCTGGATTATTATGGAAAGGTGTGTGACTGCTAGCAAGAGTAGCAAAGTCCAAAATTTAACATCACTGAAGATTTCTGTGAGATAAACAGTGCAAATCATGTTTGGCGCGCATAGTCGAGGATGAATTAATGATTATCAATTAGTTTAGAAAAACATGACCCATATTCATATTTCAAACCCAACAATGATAGCAAAAGTATTTGATGGTACACTGGGTAACCATGTGTGGCTTGATGTGCAAATTAAAACATATCAAGAACAAACGACGAATTTACCAATTCTTGGCAGGACATCTTTGAGTTATTTATCTAATCCATACAATTTAAACTGTTTATGTCTCTGTGTTTTGACCTGTTTGTATGACCTAGGACGAAACAAGTTAGGATGAGGCAAGAGACTGATTGTCATGAGGCTAAGACTTGATTAATGTGCAACGTCAATTACAATTTTTACACAGCATTGAAGGGTAATCTTGCCCGTCATATGGTGGAGCCACCCTTCGCCAACAAAAAATTAAAGCATGAGAAGGTATGCTTAATGTACGACTTCCTCGAGCAGACCAAACGGACTCATGCAGCAAAGTATTAATGCGTGTAACATCGCATACTGAATGAAATCATTTTCATGACCATGTTTGGAATATCTGTTACGTGGCCTCTTCCATGACAAATGAAAAGAACTGAACATGAGCATCTCACCCACCATTGGATATGTGTAAATTGTTACCTTAATTACACGTTGAATAACCAAAATCGTAGAAGCTTAAATTAATCCCAAAACGTCAAGAAAATTTATGTGGTCCCCAGGGCGCTACAAGGGGAAATTAGTTCTGTACAAAGACTGTGACGGTGTTTATTTACCAAACAAAAAGACGCAAGTTTTGAAACGATAAGCCAAGGAAGACGGTTAAGTTGTTAAATTCAAGCTGGAATTTGTTATATTTTTCCAGGAAGAGAAAAACAAAGTGGCTTTCCAGTGCTACATGCGTAGGCCTACTGTTCCTTTTGAGATTTTAGTTGAAATATATAAATTTGAGTTAAGTGTTAGTGGCTTAACCACATGTCTTTTTCTAATATTGAAAACCTAACATCAACAAATGCTGCCCCTTATGCTTTTAGTGGATGATCGATGAAGAGCTGCAGTTAATGATGAATATTTCTAAGGTTGAGAGGACCGGTTTAAAACCACCAGTTACCTTTTATGGGTGACTGCCTGTCTCAAGTCAGGAGTGAAATTTGTTTCTTCACATTGGTATTGGAAGAGAAATGTTGATGCTTTGGCAAGTCTAAAATCTCTTTTCTGTCATTGTTGGGTTTGGAATTAATGAATATGGATCATGTTTTTCTGTACTATTTGAAAATAACTTCATTGGCTGTGTTGTGATGTGGTCTTTGTTCTGCGACTCATACTTAGTCATAGTTATAGTGGAGGTAGAGTGTGTTTATAATGTTCCAGATTCATGAATATCACAAAAAACGATGTAGGCCTACTTTACTCTTTTGCTGTAAACTTAGCTGACTGACAAGTCGGGAGAACTAAAAGGTGATAGGCCTAACAGGTCTCTTTTTATTTTTGACAGAAGTAATGTAATTTGTGTTTTGGGTGGTTAGGCCTATACATTTTGGAAAAGAAACAGTGTCTGCAGTTAATGATGAATATTTTCAAGGTTGAGAGGACCGGTTAAAAACCGCCAGTTACCTTTTACGGGTGACTGCCTGTCTCAAGTCAGGAGTGAAATTTGTTTCTTCACATTAGTATTGGAAGAGAAATGTTGATGCTTTGGCAAGTCTGGAATCTCTTTTCTGTCATTGTTAGGTTTGGAATTAATGAATATGGATCATGTTTTTCTGTACTATTTGAAAAGTACTTCATTGGCTGTGTTGTGCTGTGGTCTTTGTTCTGCGACTCATAGTTATAGTGGAGGTAGAGTTTGTTTATAATGTTCCAGATTCATAAATATCACAAAAACGATGTAGGCCTACTTTATATACAAAATTAGCTGCACGTTTTTGGGGCAATAACACACCAAATGACTTGGAAATAACAAGAACAGTCAATAAGTGTGTTTTTAGATCTTTCCAAGGCTTTTGACACTGTTCATCACAGCATTTTATTTTGAAAATTGGTATCACATGGTATTCATGGAGTAGCCATTCACTTGGTTTCGTCATATATTCTTCAAATTGGTATGAATCTGTTCAATTTCGAAATGCAAACTCCGAAATGTTAAATCTTACACATAGTACCCAACAAGGGTCAATTTTAGGACCGCTGTTATTCTTATCTATAATGGTTATTTACTGTATGCCCAGAACGCTTATGACTCTTGTTTGCGTATGACACAACTTTTCTTTTAGGTACACATCTGGATTGTATTTTAAGTAAGATTATTCACACTACGGATAAGGTTTCTACTTGATTAAATCAAACATGTTATCAGTAAATTTTAAGATTTATTATTTACGTAAAAGAAATAGGACAATATTGGTTTTGATACTAGGCTTAACAACTAAAAATTCAAAGGTGACAAAAGGGAAATTTTAAAGAAGTGCAGTTGGATGACCATCTGAATTGGAAATCGCATATTATATATATATATATATATATCAAATACAATGAGCAAAGAAATAGGAATATTGAAATAGGTGGAGCAAAATTCTGGTACAAATATTTAAAAAATTTTACATTATGCTTTGGTTTACCCGTATTTCACTTAGTGTAACATTACTTAGGCTTCAAATTATAGAACTGATTTGGATTGCCTCATTAAATTACAAAAGATGTTCGATTAATATCAAATGTTGGCTTTTATGATCATACACCATGCTTATTTGTAAATTAAAGAAAAGGAAATTGAAATATATAAATAAACTTTTAACAGGCGTATTTATGTTTAAAGGTGATAATACTTTCTTGCCTAATTTTACGGAGTTAAGGTGTGTCACTACTCGATATGTTCATTGTTATGACAAAAGACATAAACTTAATTTTTATTTGCTAGTTATCGGATAAATATATCATTATTCTCTATTAAATACAATGGGTCATAACTTTGGAATGGAATTCCATTATGTAGTAGGCAATTGCCATCTTTGTCACTGTTTAAAAAACAACTGAAAGACTATACGCATCTCTACCTGTAGTATAGGTACTTTAGTTTATTTTGTAACATACCTGCTGTGTGTACTGACTGTTTAAAGAAATATGTATCAGTGACATTTAATACTTACCTTTGTATTTTCCTCCACAGCAATATCGCTAAATCAATTAGCGACATTGCTAAATGATATACAGATATTGCCGAATCATTTAGTAATACCCCTTAATGTATAGAAGTTAGCGATATCGCCAAATGATTTCGCAATATCGCTAACTGATTTAGGTATTACAAAACTCCTTTAGTGATACCGCTAAATAAAGTATTTTATAATATCGCTAAATCATTTAGCTATATCGCTAAGTGTATTTCTGCTTCCTGTCCTATTTTTGTCTAATATGGCTGCCGATTTGGAGGGAAGTGCGATGGCTTCATCCTCCCAAAGTGTTCTGCTCAGAATTGATCATTTTCTCTGATATTGCCAATGGGTTTTTTATCATGCTGTGAAGACAGTATATGCTAAGTTTGTCGTCAAACTTAACAGTAAGGCCAACAGGTCCAAATGGTCTCTTCTTCGCACCATTCATTACACAGGCACAGTAGAATTACCCAGAACACACTGATGCACTTATTTAGCGATATCGCTAATTTATTTGGCGAACTCACAAAATCATTTAGCTATGTCGCTAACTGCATCTTTGTTAAAATGGCTTGCACTATACACGGATAGTTTTCCTTGACATATTACTTTGAATATATTCAAACATTTATTAATTATAAAAGCATATATATATATATATATATATATATATATATATATATATATATATATATATATATATATATATATATATGAACAGATAGCAAGTTTCCGATTGTTCATTAAGATAAGGTTTGTTTTATATTTTTGTTACTTTATACTAGTGTTATTTTATACGATGCCTTACCTTGTGTTGATTATGTCGGCTCAAAGAGTTTCATAAGTTGTAATGTAATGATTGTGATGCTGATTGAAGTACATAACTTATTTCCCGGAGTATGTGCCATGATGAGCAGTAGCTAATTATATGCCATAATCGGCGGTAGCTAAATATATACCATAATGAGCGTTAGCTAATTATGGCAGATGCAGTGATGAGCCATCTCTCCATTTTCAGTCTTTGAATCTCCAATTCGCAACTTTCAGTTTTATAGCAAAGTCAATACATGTGTTAAAGTAAGCACAGTTTCTGAACACAGAAATTGATCAGAGCTTAATAAAATTAACCGAGGTTCCGTAAAAGATACAGACAAGTAATTTCAGTTAAACAAAGAAAACATGAGAATGACTTTGTAGGCTCTAAAATGCTATGCCGGACAAAAGACGACCAGCTGAAAACGCTCTGAAGTAGCGTCTTGACAAATGATGCGTTTTCTTGATATCTTCAAATACTGCGCTCCCAGACGTGTTTGTATAACAAAAGGGCAGACGAAATGTGGCCCATAAGTGAAAAGCGCAGTTTACACGGACAACATTTAATGACGCTCACATGAGCTGTTTTTTCTTAAAAGTATTTGTACTCCTCTCAATAGATTAGAACACACACATACAAGTTTGGCATGCCCAGGTTCAAAGGTCTTTCCTCCAAGTCATATATTATTTCAAACGCTACAACAGACACCTAAATTTGCGCAAGCAACTGGTCCTGATTTTGGCGTCTATACCAGTGCTGTCCTGAACGTTTCCAAACTTGGTATATGAAAACTCTTCATATACGGAATGGAGTTCCTTTGGTACTTTCCTTTCTTGTCAAATAGAACTGATCACGATGATGTTCTGCCACAGAGCTGGGGTAGATCTGTATTGTATTATGCAACTTGCACACTAACGCCTATTGGCATTATAGGAAATACACTATCTTTAGTAGTGTTCACAAGACCTCGAATTCGTGAACTGCTTTGCGGACCACTACTGATTAGTCTGAGTGTCAGCGACAGCATTGTGCTCATATCAGAAGCCATTGCTAATATCATCAATTTGTATCCACACAACATTCACTGGTTTCCATGTTCTGATGCTGCATGTAAAACTACTTATTTCATGCGGAACTTTGCGAAGATGTGGTCTGCTTTAATCGTAACTACAATCAGCGCAGAGAGACTTTTACTCGTGGCAAAACCAGTCCAAGGCATGAAAATTGTTACTGTCAAGTTAACACATGGCGTTTTGGCTTCCGAATGTGCACTGAGTCTCTTAAGCGCGTGTAATGTACCGTTTAATATGGGCATTGTGCATCTGGGCAGGAGAAAACAATGTGGATTTAAGAATGAAACATTTGGTTTTTATAAGGTCTACGTTCTGGCAGTAAATGTGATTATTGGCAAAGCCTTGACTGGCACATCGGTTTTAGTATGCAGTGTGATTACATCCTGTCTATTACTGTCGAGACGAAGATTTAAAAACACTATTAAACCAATCGAGCCTTCGGTGAGAAAAAATAGGACCACTGTGTCAACAGATAGACTGATAACTGCGATGCTGCTGTCAATTCCTCTGTCATTTATACTTCTACGTACTCCTAAATGCGTCGTCTGGTTTCTTCAATACTTTAACAAGGGCGGAGAAATGCGTTGTGAACAACATGCGAACGTCTTACTGAATGCCGTATATGTTACTTCGGTGCTAGATATAACAGGTTATGCTATAAATTTCTGGTTGTATTGTTTAGTGAACGTTCCATTTCGACAGGAGTTACGCCAAATGTGCAGTCATGCAGCAAAACAGGTCAGAAGTATTTTGTTGTTAGCTTGCAAAAAATAAATTTCATATCCATTTTCTACAATCTCATGTGGAGAGATTGAGAGATACATAAGGTCCCCCACAGTAAGGCTGAAGAATTATTGTTTCAGTAGATTTGTACGGCTTAATAGGCTAGTGAAATCAAATGTCTTGTCATGATGTCATCTAGGTCATGCGTTCTAACCTCTGCAGAACACAGGGGGATATACCACCTAACTATACACATATTTCTGTACATGACGTTTTAAAATGTGTACCACTCACGTTACTTGTATGTGTACAAGACAGTACACAAATCATACAATATACGGAAGACACTTTACTAGTGTGTGAAAGCATACTTCGAAGTCGTATTTATGCCCAACTTCGAAGTGATCCGAATAAAATTGACTGCGTTCTTGAGTTCAAACGGTCTTCAGAACTACTATCACAATTTGAGAGCAGTTTGGCAGGAAAGAATAAAGCGATAATTTCCAAATGTTACCCTTTAATGTGAGAAACGTCACCGGTTGGTTTTTCCCTCCAACGTTCGAATAAGTACGATCTGAAAAGAAAAAGTTTCCATATTTTGGGATATATGCTCCCATTGTTTTCTTACATTGGATTGCACACGTAGGAGTAACTGGCTTATTGACAATGCCAATTTCCAAACTTTACTATGCGAGAATTAAAAAACTTATGGAATGTAGAAATATACGGGAAAATTTTTTATCATAGTGGTAGGAAGGGACATAAACCATTGTCACACTTTTGGTGTCGGTTGTGAGAAAGAAATAACCATAAAATGTATGAAAACGGACGATATCGCTATTATTGTGTGTATTAAATATTTACTTCAAGAGGATTTATACCAAACTGAAAATATAGAAATACCATTGTACCATAAAGAGTGGTTCATGGAGCTCTGACATTGGCTTTCCTTCACAAACAACCACTTATACAACCACTTATACTTTTGAGCTTTTAAATCAATAAACTTACTTATTGCAAATTGACTTCAGTTTTAATTGTATGGCTGAAGGCAAATTGTAACAAGGGAACTTTTTGATGAAAAATATCTATACACATAAATCCGATGTCGCCTACCCAAGTGATCATGTTTGATTAGCACTCGTATCAACCCCTACTAAAAAGTCAACAGAATGAAGGACTCGCCTGCCAATATTGTACAAATGTCTCGGAACTACAGGTGACGTATACATGGGAGTCAATTGTGATAAAAGTAATGAATAAATTCACCACACAACTGGACAAAGAACGACAAAAGAATCGACAAAAACCTGTGCCACAGTAAAAACAGGCATATGCACTTGTAACCATTTCCCTCCACTGAAGGATATCGCTGAAGAAGCCTCAACCTCGAAAGACGAAAGTGAAAACTCCAGTTACAAATGAAGTCACCACTGACGTCCAAGACAAACCACTTAGAAATATACTTCAACCGGCATGAACCCACTGCTTTCACTGAAACCTTATTATGGGGTTTTGCTTTTCCTGCAACACACTTGTTACAAGCTACCGTCACAAAGCGACCAGCAACAGGTACAGAGTGATCTTATTTTCGAAAACTGGCATGTCTACACTAAAAAATGTGTGTGTACAAAACTAAATCTATTCACATTGAAGTTCTTCCTGACACCATACTTGCACCGTATAATCTTACGTTTTGAGTGACGTGACTTTATGACACTCAGCTCAATGGAATCATGCATGATCTTCATCTATGACAAATGTGAGGAAATTAATATTCCCTCTTGTTAAAAGTCTCAGAAAGCGCTGATCATGCAAAAATGTGTCGCAATATTTCTAACGTCCTCCTTTAGGTGGTGTGAAGTTGAAAATATTGGCTTGGTTATTATTAAAAAGTGATGAAGTAACATGATTAGTTAGAAATAGCGGGCAGAATAACTGTACACATCTAGAAGGAAACAGAGACTGATTCACATCTACTTCCAAGCTGGTGGTACCAGCCTCCTTGCAGGCCATTCTGGTTTTAGATATGGGTAGAGATATGGATTTAATAAACTTGCTAATATATACTTGGTAAATTGTTGATATGTCTGTATCCCTGTTTGCAGAGATATACAACTACGATTATTCAAAATAGCTTGAATAAACGATCTTAGTGATTGAGTGCTTCAAACTGGTAAAACTGGTGACTTTGAAGGTACTCTGTAAACTCAACATCCATACTTATTTCAACTCTAAATTCGTGTTGTTAATGCTTTCTGGTACCTCTCTAATTCCGTAAAGTTGAGACGGGTCGCCATTATACATGTACGCTGGAGATGGGTCAAATGTACGCAGTTTTTTTCAAAGTTTTTTTTAAAGATTTTACTGACACAGTGTGCTTTATGCAGCCCATTTTCAGTTTGCTTTTAAAAAGTGTCATTGTACTGTGCGCATATACAGGGTATGTAAAAAAAAGAAATCATTTCTTATTATCGATCTAATGGTAGCCCAGTCTTTATCTGTTTCATAGATGCCAAGAAAGTTTTTGACAATGTAAAGCACTGGGCACTTCTACATAAGCTCAGTAACAGACATGTACCGACTTTTATTGCAAAGTGTTTAATATGTTGGTTTTCTGCACAACACTTTTGTAAATAATAGGGGGTCAACAACCTCTTATTTTTTTCTGCAGATGTTAACTCTTAAAGCACTATCATTTCGAGACATAACATGAAATATATGAATATTTGGGTCGTACTTACTCAGAGCATACATTTCCGCAAAATTTTTGTGAAATTGTTTATGCTTACACAACAACTATTCGGAAACCAGATTCTAATAAAAAATTTGATCTAATGTTTTGCAACAATCCTTTCAAACAAAAAAAATATTGATTCACTGACCAATCAGTCCCTTTTCAAATTGAAATTCGTTCGTAACTTGATTCCCAAGGAATGCAAAATGAAAGATCCCCACATTATTTGCTATGAATATGGCAACAATATTGGACAAAGTATCATGAATTGCAAGAAATTTCTGGCTTCAATTACTCTTGAGGATATCGCCGCGAATCAAAATTGTGACTGTGTGTGTAACAATAAATATTGTAATTTTGTTGATGCATACCACAAACATGTCTTTACAGAAAATTTGGATATAATACAAAGTTCAGTTTTAAAAGAATTGGTGAAAAAAGGTATAAAATGTAAGATATGTCCTAAGTTGAATATTAACAATGATTATTTTTTCAGGATACATGTGATGCATTTGATTCCTACAGTATCAAATGGGCAAAAAAGAAAAAATGTAATTTCCGAAATTTAAAGGACGGTTATTCAACTTGAGAAGAGTCTTTAAAAATAGAATTTATCGTTACAAATCCTCATTAAGAATTTCACTACGGTTAATTTAAAACAGCTTAAAGTTTCAAAAGCAGTCAAAGAACTACAAGAAAGATTTGTACTCACTAACATTGATACGGCAGGTAACATTTTTGGGAACTTGTGCAAAAGATATCTGGATGTTTTGAAAAGTGAACTTGGTATAAACAATATTTCGGAAATAAGAGGAAATGACGTATATAGATTACACAAACAATCCATTGATAATTTGATAGATACACATAAAGTTGAGATGAAAAGGAACTATAATATCAAAATTTCTGAAGAGGACTTCTATTCTACTTTTAGTCTGGATACCCAAATAACATACAAACCCTTTTAAATCTAGAGTAATAACTGGTGTTTAAAAATGTACAACAAAACAATTATCAAAGGAAGTAACACTGTGTTTGACTGAAATTAGGAATCGTTTCCGTAAATACTGGAATGCAATTTCCAGCAAGTGTGAAATCAATTGTTTTTTGAGTATTAGCAATTCGTCCAAGTTTGTATCTAAAATCAAATATTTAAAGCAAAAAATATCAAATGTTTTGGTTTTTCTGCACTGTACACAAATATACCCATTGATGATGTTAAAAGTTCTCTTTCAGAATTAATAAGCAAAATGTTTGAACATAACTGTAAACCATACATAAATATAAACTTATATACAAAGAAAGCATATTGATCACACAATAAATATTCAAAAAGTACCATTAAATCTTACACTGTTGAAACTTTGATAGATGCAATAAAAAATTTGGGGGTGATACTTTTGTTAAATGCGGACCATTGGTTTTTCAACAAATAACAGGCATTCCAATTGGTAGCAACTGCTCCCTGTTACTGACAGATTTATATTTAACCTGGCTTGAATTTACTTTCAAATGGCTGCAAAATTATCGAACCACGCGATATATTGATATCATTGCTTGCGTAAATGTACAAAATTTCAGTGAAATTGCTTAAGAAATTTACCCAAAAGATATCCCTTTGGAGGGTAACAATTCAGATGGTTTCAGAGATATGTTTTTGGACTTGGATATTCAGGTCACTTATGACAGGTTTTGCATTAAAGTCTATCAAAAAATGAATGAATTTAACTTTGAAGTTATTAACTATCCTTTCCCAGACAGTAATATTTCGGAAACTATTGGATTCATTAGATTTTGTCACAAATTTTGAGACTTGGTCGTATTTGTTCTAACTTTCAGGACTTTGCATCTAGAACCAAATTTTTTTGCAGTGAACTTGAGTCAAGAAAATTCAAAGATGTACTTTTGATCAAATATTTCGGCAAATTTTGCTGTAAATATCCAGAGATGGTTAGAAAGTTTGGCTTCAATAATTTTAGAGACATCATTCTGTTTAATATTCACTTTTCAGCCATTTTAGGCTGGCTTGTTTTCTGTTAGGTCAACCTCCAGGGGCTATAGGTAGCAAGCAGCTACCCATGACAGTTATAAGCTTGCCTAATTGTTCTTGATATCTAGTGAAGAAATGTTATTTTTTATTGCATTCTCTTGACTTAAATACTGATGACTTTCATTCTTTTCTGACTTACCCTACAAATTTTGCTGTTAATATCCAAAGATTATTGGGAAAATTGGCCTCAATAATTTTACAGTTTTTAGACTTGCCTGTTTCTACTTCAATTTTACTTTTTGGTCTCATTCTGTTTGGTATTAAATTTCAAACATTTTAGGCTTACATGTTTTCTGTCAGTTTAACCCCCCCCCCCCCCGGGGGGGGCTATCGGTAGCAAGCAGCGGCCGACGACAGTTAACAGTTTGCCTAATTGTACGTAAGATCGTGTTAAGAAAAATTGTGTTTTGATTATATGTTTTTGGCATAAATGCTAATGACTTTCATTTTTTTCTGACATGCCTAAATACACATTTACTCAATATTAAAGAATTACTCAAAATTGACCAAATATTCTCAAATGTCACAAACCTTACATATAACGTTGAAACATTGACTCAGTGTTGGCAGTGAAATAGACCTTAATTATTTTTGAGACGTTCAAAGTGAGGAGTAAGTGTCATCATGGGGTTTGTTTTCCATTTTTGATGCAGGATGTCCATTGTTGCAGTACTTGTTAGGATTTCCCTTGATTTGAACAGGTGGTCTAGCTGCAACTGATTATTTTACAATCACTGGGACTGAATATAAGGCCCCAGTTTGTTTCAACTTCAGTTAAACACTGGCAGGTGGTTTAACTAGGATAAGCTACCCAGCTAGAAATGGTCCATACTGGTTCAGGGGTAAGTCAAATGTTTCTTATCTGAACCTGTACTACACAAATGTAGTAATTCAAAACTTCACGTATTTAGCTTATTCATCATTTGCCTCGTTTATATTTATTAATTATTGTGTGGGTTGTCTTTGCTGAATCTTTAGCTCAGACAAGGAGCCGGTACTCAGAGAGACATGTATGGGTATAGGCGCCGAAGTATGTCCTGAGTAGTTACCCGGTGCAGACCCTTTGACTTGTTTGGGCTAATATATATATCTGTATCTCGTACTTGTATCACTTCTCCATCACACCAGTACGGAAGTACGATCTTCCTCCTGACAATGGTCAGGACGCTAGATTGGTCATAGGAGAAAAAGTAAAAGGGAATAACTAACATGTACATAGGTTTTCAATTAACATTTCTATATCTGCAGGATCTAGAATAGCAGTGAGTCTATGGTCTCCAATATCACACAGCTCTCGGATTGTAGATGCGGTAGCTCTCACTGTATCAGAGCTGTGCGTCGCAGGTTTTATTGCATGTAATGCAGGTGAAGCATTGCCAAGTAGCTGATCTCTTCTAATGTTATAATTGTGAAGAAGGAAGTTCATGGTCCTTCCTACATGTGAACGAGAGCCACGGAATAACAATTTGCCGTACATACGAACAATCATGCTTTGACTATTAATTACATTCAATATATATCTGAAGAAACGACAATGCATGCTTCTCTCTTTTGGAACATCTTTGCATGTAAATGGCAATAATTCACAGTGTATTTTCCTGGGTAATTTCCATAAAAATCTGACAGCCTTACGCCAAGATGTAAATATTCTTTCCACCTCTGTTCCCGAGAAATCCCAAAGTTGGGAGCCATAAAAAACATGCAATATGATTGGAACAAACGATGACGTGTAGAAGCAAACGTTTTTCTAAACTGAGCCATCAAAAGGTTCACATCTGCAAAAAACCTATTGCAACATACTTGAAGACATTTGTTGAATGACTTTGGACCGATAAGATGACCAAGGTGAGTAAAGTGGTTCACTCGTTCAATTGGCTTACCATCTGAAGATAATGTTTTATATACGTCGTCGTTAGAAAACGCCATCCATTTTGTCTTTTGGGATTAAATATCACATTATATTCCTTGCAAAAATCACTGCAGATACCCAGTAGCTTATTCATAGAAGACATTGTAGGAGCAATCAGAACCACATCATCAGCATATGCTAGGCCACCCATAAAAATATGGCCAACATGACACCCAAATCCCGATTTCTGCAATTTTATCAGAAGCTCGTCAAACTCTACAGAAGAACGTGTGCAATATAGACAATACAGCGTTGTCTGTAGCTTAAAATAGAAGATTGCCCTGCCCTTTTGTTTTGCTCCCTGCCCTTTTTCTTTACTCACTGCCCTTTTCTCCTATGTTTTTTGATATTCTGGGCAATTACCTTCATTTTCTCACAAAATTTCAATATAATTTAAACTAATTGGCAAAACAATGTATCAGTTTATCTATTGATCATGAGTATAAGATACAAATTCAGAACTATTTCCATAAAAACAAAAAAGCCTGGTTTTTTTTGGGCCGCTACTTTTGGATGCCCTTTTTGATTGTTATTGTGTGCTTTAAAAGTGCCCTTTTAGATGAAAGCTGCCCTGCCCTCCTGAAAAGCTGGGGACAACACTGAAATAGTACTTCCATATTTATATAGGTGAGACAGTGACAGGGTAGCTTATGGAGGGTAAAGAAGTCTGATTGCGGAATAGGGTAATGACTACTAGGAAGTGGTTCTGGACAAAAAGACACAAATACAGTATTTGATGTTGATTAGCCCTTCTGGGAAAGGCCTCAGAAAATTAACTTCCATCTGGAAAGAATTCACCAACAAGCATATTACTGAAAATACGAAAAAAAACCCTGAATATATGTGTATCAAGCCGCCATCCTCATCCTTTGATATAATCTCTATTGTATATATGGCGGGTGAACAGCTGACATTTGTAAGCAGTTTGAAGTATCTTGGTCACATTTTGGCGTATGATTTATCTGATGATTTAGATATCAAGCGTCAATTTAGATCTATTTGTACAAGGGCTAAAATTTTACATCGTAAATTTCATAGTTGCAGTCATGAGGCAAAGATTTTCCTCTTCAAAACTTTTAGTTCGTCATTGTACACATCTTAGCTTTGGCAGGAACATACAAAGTTGAAATGTATAAAATGAGACAATGTTTCAACAATTCCCTGAGATGGTTTTTGGATGCCCTAGTCGCTGCAGTGCAAGTGCTACGTTTGCCCAGAATCGTATTAAATGTTCAGTTTGCAAGAATTGCTACGTCATGTGATATATGATTTTGCAATAGACTCAACTCATCTGTAATATAAACTTTAATAAATTGCGATGTAAGATAGTGCTTAGGCATGTGGAACTCATGCTGCGGACTTTTACATGTACAATGTGATCGTGTAATCAACTTTTTTTCAAAATTTGGATTGTACTTCACTTTTAGCAACACCCATTTTGAACACTTTTTTTCAAATATGTCCCATGTATTTTATACTATGAAGCTATTGAAAGTGTCTGAAATAAATTTATCTTATCTCTTATGTAGGTGAAGGTAGTTCTTCATTCGTCCTGCCTGGCTAGTTACCAGGGCAATCAGTAAGAAATCATAAATTTTATTAATCATTGTGTGTTGTGTTCTTGTCAATAGGCTTTTTTATAGGTCATAGGCCTGCAGCCTAGTTCTCATTTTTCCGAAAATTACAATTTGTGGGTGAACGGACTGAAGCAGAATTCCCAGGCACAGTTATATTTTGTTGACCTTCTAGATCTTTGATCATTTGCATTTGTAGCTTGCACAGCTTTTATGTCCTGTTTGTTATAATACGTATCGGTGTGTAAACATGGTTGTATACGTGTATGTTGTTGGACATTTTCTCAGTTTGCTTGCCTCAATCATTGTCAATGTACCAAAATGTTGAATACTGCATCAAAACAGAATGTGGGTTATCAGAATCATTTTCCTCCAATATTGGGGTGAAACAGGGGTGTGTACTCAGCCCACCTCTGCTCGAGGCCTTTATTTTTGACCTCCCTGATATTTTTTATGCAAATTGTGACCCAGTCACACTTCATGATCTGAAACTGAACTGCCTGCTGTACGCAGGTGACATTGTGCTCATCACGGAATCTGAAAAGGGGCTTCAAAATTCTTTAAATAGACTGTGCGAATACTGTAATACTTAGAAATTAAGAGGTCAATACCTCTAGAGCAAAAGTTATGATTTTAAATAAAGCAGGAAGGAAAATTAAAACATGTACATTCCATTGTGAATCAGATATCATCACCAAAATTGCCTAAAAATATTGCCAATTGGGTATTGAATTCAGAGCGTCTGGAGGATTCATTGCCTGCAAAGTAGACTCTGTTTTTTATGTTTGATGTTTATGTACTTCGCTGGAGGTAGTAGGCCTACTTTGCAGACAAGAGTTTTCAAAACTGCGATTAATAAATTGTGTACCCAGGCAAGCAAAGCTCCATTTAAGTGATGACAGTTTCCTGTTAATGATAATGTACACATATCAACAAAACTATTTAGTTCACTAATTTATCCAGTTGCCTCTTACGGTAGTGAGGTATGGGGTCCATTTATACTTAATTAGAAAGCGTAATTACCATATCCAAACTGTAGTCCTAATGAAACAAATCCAAGTCAATTCTGACCAAAGGCAATGTTCCTTGGTATATATAGCTGAATCACACAAATTCATAGTTCGTCTAAACCCCCAAAGAGTCCAAAACGTTCGTGCAAAGGTCCATAGGGTCAAAAAGCCATGTCTAGTTTTAACATGACAAGAATGTAGAAAAAATTGTTAAAAATTATAGGCCTATTTCATTAAATTGGCTTATACAGGTGTCATGTTTGTCCAAAGGATAGGGTTGTAACCAAGTAAAACACTATCCTTAACTAAAAAGGAAAACTCCAAGTGCAGATGTGAACGAAAGTATATATTGATTACGACATATAAACACAAAAGAAAAATCTGGGGGTAAAGACTTAACTAAGGGTACCCAGAATACCTATGGTTGTGCACAACCCTAAATAACACCACATGTCTTGTCTGTGTTCCTGGTTTGACAATGGCGACGCCCGTTTGTAATGCACTGGTGCACAGTCTTATGCAAAGTTACTGCCTGGATAGCAGTCCTGGCACTGAAATACAAGGTTGCACAGTCTACTGTATATGTTGAACTTTTTAGAGGCTTGCTTGCACTGGACAACTGCAACACTTTTGTTCCTGTCTTAGGCCCCTGCCCCTCACTGTTTGGACTAAAGTCACCAAATGACAAAGTCCACTGTCGTGCTCTGCATGATAAAGTTGTGTGGGCTGGTATAAGGCATACACCATGACCACCTGCCAGCATGTGTGAAGCCACTTCCCTGGCCCACACTCCAGTTGCCAATGTTTTATCACCCCTGTGAAAGTTTACAAAAAGAGAAACCATGTCTCACTAAAATGTCCCAATGTGGTCAATATAAAATGTCATGCCACTTTGTAATTTCACAAATACCATACTTTTCATTTACTGACCTGTGACACCCCACATTGGCAATACACTGCAATTTCAACCCGTGCCCCTCACTGGGCTGTCCCTACACAGCTCCACCTGTGTTGACTCAGTTGAGAAAGACCAGCCATGTGGCAGTGCAAAATATCTATGTGACTGTACTCATTATTATGCATGACCTGTGACCACTCAATTATGATTGGTTGTCTACAACTATGAACAAATGAACCACATAATCTTTCAAGCAGTCAGAGAGGTCACCTAATTATACACATCCATGGGGGGGGGGGGACTTGCCAAGCAAGATAGCTGTTCATGCTGTGATACCATGCATAACCAAATATGTAACCAAAACACAAACCAGCTTCCTGACAACAGGCGCATCACTCATGTGCATATAGGAGCATACAATTCATGAAAAGGGACCAAAATCGGCAGCACAGCTGAGAACTTGCAAGCACAGGTTCCAAGTTTGTTGAAAATACCAATAAACTTATTCTTTTCTTTAAAATGTACAATAGGTTGACTCCACAATACCTACATGATCTCGTTCCTCGTGACGTTGCATTCACTACGGGGCGCCTTTTGAGAAATCGTACTGAATTACGCCAAATTAGGTTCACCACCAATCGCTTCGGCGATTCATTTATCCCGTCTGCTATCAAATTATGGAATAACCTCCCGGTTGATGCTCGTCTCACCAATTCCCTGCCGCAGTTTAAATCTAAATTAAATCTATTACTCTTAAGTGTTGACAAAAAGCCAACATACTTTAAACATGGAAGTCGTTTTCTGAACATATGCCACACGCAGCTACGTCTTAACTTCTCTGTTTTAAATGCCCATCTACATCATGTCAATATCCTTCCAGCCTCAACGTGTGCATGCTCTCATACCACTGAAGATACGAAACATTACCTTTTGTTCTGCCCCAAGTTCACTGTGCAAAGGGTCCGTCTACTGAACACTGTGTGTCACTTACTCGCTCCAGGTGTAAATCCGACTTTAATAGTTCAGTGCTCTAGTGACATTTTACTAAATATTCTCTTGAAAGGTAGTGAGGACTTGCCAGACACTGATAATGTATTCATCTTTGAGGCTGTTCAGACATTCTTATCAGAATCTAGACGTTTCATCTACTAATTTAATATATGATCTAATTATAAGTCTCCACTATCTGGCATCCATTGTATTATTCGTGTACAAGCCGTGAATTTAGTCTTTTGTTCTCGTCCAGTGTATATTGTATATATTCCTGTGCGTCCTTTTATGTACTGGAGAGCCTCCAGATTAGTCTTTGTGTACTATTAGGCAATCCAGAGAAAATAAATATGTTTATACTATACTAAAGTTCAGCATTTAAAAAGTACTAGTTGCAACCACCGTCTCAACAATGATCATCATCCATACAAGTCCACAAAGTGACACTAACACCAACATCAATCCATCAAAAAAGCCCCCTTTGCCTAAAATTACCATCAACAAGAATCCAAACAACATGATTATACTATTTAATGTGTTTTTGACATGTATCTAAAGGCATGATGTTGTTTTAACGGAGATAAACTAAGAGTATTTCAAAAAGAAAAGTGTTTGAATGCGCAAATATAGTGGTGAAAATTCAATATAGTGTCAGGATTTTGCAAGTACACTAGTTTAAATGTCAAACATCAGCCAGAAACAGGTGACATCAGGCTTCAGAACGCAAAACAGCAGTCAAAAATTGTGAGAACAGTTGTCAAATTGCATTACAATAGCCAAAAATTGTAAGCAAAGCAGTCACATTTCAACATGGTTTCCAGATGTATTTTTGAAAGGAAATTTAAATGTTTAAGAAAGCAGGGGTTTAATGAAAACAACTTCAGCCTACTCTGTGATCAGCCTTTGTCAGAAAATATCCACACAAAAAATTGTAAGTACTTGCTGGGTGTCCATAGGAAAGCTACCAATGTTGCAGCTAAAGCTGAATTGGGAAGCTTCCTACTTTTGATCCAGTTGGTATGTGGTGGTGTAACGTCTTGGTGGCAACAATGCCAAGATTACCCTATCATTACCACTAAAGAAACTGTGTCACACTCATGAAACTCAATGGTCAGATCAGACAAATGGTCCCTTCTCTGATAACTCGCATAAATTACGTACATATTGTACATTCAAGACCACTTTCAACAGGGACTTCTATTTGGATAAGGTAAATGTGAAAAAGGTCATAAAATTGACCAAACTACGTATAAGCGCTCACACTCTTGCCATTGAAACAGGGCGATATGCACGGCCCAAAACTCTTGCCTGTGAAAGAAAATGCCAGCTGTGCCTGTCCGGCAAGGTTGAGATAAAAAACACTTCTAATTATATTGTACTAAGTACTCTGAGCTCAGGCTTGACTTCTTTTCTGAAATGCAAAATATAGTAACCAGTTTGATAGATTAAATGACAATGAAAATTTTTCAAATCTTTATAGCAATGCAAAACAACAGCTGAGCACTGCAGGGTTCCTCCGTGATCTCTGGTTTCCTCCTACATTAAATTTGGGATAATTGGGCTAAGATCTTGTCTACTGGACCCTGTGGTAGAACAGCCATAATCCAGTATAAAGATGCTTAATTATTATTATTATTATTATTATTATTATTATTATTATTATTATTATTATTATTATTATTATTATTATTATTATCATTATTTTTATCATCATCATCATCATCATCATCATCATCATCATCATCATTATTAAAATAGGGAGGATGTCAAACATCATATATTCAACTTTGTAAACAATGCTTTTGACCTGCGGTTGCAGGTCTTGTGGTGCTTGTTATTATTATTATTATTATTATTATTATTATTATTATTATTATTATTATTATTATTATTATTATTATTATTATTATTATTATTATCATTATTATTATTATTATTACTATTATTATTATTACTATTATTATTACTATTATTATTATTATTATTATTATTATTATTATTATTATTATTATTATTAAAACAGGGAGGATGTCAAACATCATATATTCAACTTTGTAAACAATGCTTCTGACCTGCGGTTCCAGGTCTTGTGGTGCTTATTATTATTATCATCATCATCATCATCATTATTATTATTATTACTATTATTATTATTGCTATTATTATTATTATTATTATTATTATTATTATTATTATTATTATTATTATTACTATTATTATTATTATTATTATTATTATTATTATTATTATTATTATTATTATTATTAAAACAGGGAGGATGTCAAACATCATATATTCAACTTTGTAAACAATGCTTTTGACCTGCGGTTCCAGGTCTTGTGGTGCTTATTATTATTATCATCATCATCATTATTATTATTATTATTATTATTATTACTATTATTATTATTATTATTATTATTATTATTATTACTATTATTATTATTATTATTATTATTATTATTATTATTATTATTGTTATTTTTATTATCATTATTATTATTAGTATTATTATTATTATTATTATTGTTATTTTTATTATTTTTATCATCATTATTATTATTATTATCATCATCATCATCATCATCAAAACAGGGAGGATGTCAAACATCATATATTCAACTTTGTAAAAAATGCTTTTGACTTGCAGTTCCAGGTCTTATGGTGCTTATATTTATGCATACATACATTTATAGTTTTGTGTGTTAGTCTGGGTGCATCTGAAATAGAATTGCTTGCTTATGTTTTGCAATTTTAGTATTCAGCTGTACTTTTTATTTATAATTTATGATTGTAATATCCTGAACTTAGGTCGTACCTTCCTTAGATTTATGTCAATAAAGTTCTTAACGATTGACTGGTATTCTGTTAATAAAATACTTACCCATTTGCTTACTCTACACGCAACACAAACTCTTTCTGGTAAGTTGGCGTAAGTGTCTCCACCTAATGGTCATCGAAAGAAATGTCTCTTGTTTTGAAATAATTCCGGATCCCAATATTAAGGGAAGTTCTCAACCTCATGATTAGGCGCAAGAATACACGAGATAGAAATACCAAGTTGTAAAAGCAAATGCCACTTGACCAAGACTGCTATTGTGATCCAGTTGTGCGTGTGCACATGAAGAATGAATGAGAAAATAAACTACTGGATTAGATGCATGTGTTATTATAAGTATGATAACAAAGTATTCAGGCATGAAACTGAGAAAGAAAGAATATGTTCCAGTTATGTATATTTTATGTACCTTATATAATAGCATGCATATTACTCACTTACAAGTGACGCACAATTGACGGCGTCTTACCGTTAACAGTGTAAATAGACCTAACTGTTTCCTTTGTCGAATGAGTACATTGAATTTAACGTCGTGATAAGACTACTTCCGGTCTGATGGTTTCGTTCTGACTTTCCACGCTTGACTTGATCTATAGTTCCTCTGACGATGTTATGAATGATAAATAACTTGCTGAGCACTGACAGCAAGACAGGGAGGAAAGCATGACATACTGACATCTTATAAAATGGAAATTGGGCCATTTCTGCGTGGTGCGCTTCGTTATAAGACTAGTTTTCAAACGGCGCCTCTGTGGACCAAAAATCTGTTATTGCGGCAGGCGTGGAACCGGCGCCCGTGTTCCTGCCTGCATATTGAAAGTGTCCGAAGGCTAAACCTTCGCAGGTTTCACAGTTTCAGCAGCACAACAGCTTTGTTTCGTAGTGCTCGGCATGTCGATTTTCCACGTAAAAGATGCTGCACGTTTTTGTCCTGTGTGACCATGGGATCTCGGAGAACCGTCTCCGACATTCGGACTCCTTCAGAGAAGTGGAAGGGTATCAGTTTGGCTCAGGCATTGCCATTGAGTCATTGTCACTGTCCCTGGGTGGTTGACTTTCCACATTCATATTCGACATCATCAGAATCTCGGGATGACGACGCTGTAGAAAAAGTACCACTTGCTCAAATGCATCCAAATGTTTTTGTATCGTTGATGAAAAAGAACGGAATCAAAAGATTGTATGTGGTCAAAGACAAGGACTCTGGCAAATTGAAAGTTTCTCATCCAGTATTTGAAGAATTAGCAACATTTCTTGAGCAAGATTGTGAATATTTTTCAGACCATACTGGTGTCTTCATGACCGTTGGACTTCGAACTGGTTGTCTTATGTCTGTCTTTCTGTGGAGAACTTCCAGAGGGCAGGCAGTAAGTCATATATAACTATATTGTTTTAAGAACCAGATAAATTGAGCCCTCATGCTCAACATCCAGACTTTTAACGTAATGATTATCAATTTATGACAAGAGATTGTTTCAGGCTAAGAGAGGTCTTGAGTTCAATACACACTGAATTACAACTGCAGCATGCATGATGCAAGTGTATCATGCTATGTCCCACAGATACGTGGTATGAACTGTATCAGTTACACAAGGAATAATGATTAAACTGAAAATGTGGCAAACCATGGTAGTGACTCCATTGTAAAATATGTTGTGCCACTTTGCGCCATATAGTAATTTTATGTTGCCTTTTGAGGTGGACAGAGATGTATTCTGATGATATACCAGCCAGAGTTTTGTAATCCAATCTCTGTCCATTGGAATATGCAAACTTTACAATTTGACTCTTTTTGGTGCCAACTGCAAAGTTCTGAAGTCAAAATACTAAAACAGAACTACTCTAAGTTATAAGGGTGCTGGCTTCATGTTTGGTTGTTTAATTACCACCATATGTGCAGTTACATAGAATATAATAGTCTGGGCATGGACCTACTATCTGATAGTTGGTCCATGGTCTGGGTCACCACCAGCTTCCCTCAGTGCATTTTTGGCCCAAAGTTCTTTGAGGAAAGCTGATGACTCGGTCCAAAATGTTGCAGTGAAAGAGTTAAAGCTGCTGCGTGAGGAATCTCCATTTGTCACAGTAAATTTAGACATGGTACTGAAGCCTGAAACATCCCTTTGAATTTTTTTACATCAGCTGTACAAGCAAGCGAGTACTGAGTCAAGTAAAGATCACTTTAAGGTACCATCCAAAGGAATCCATGCATATCTCTAGCCTGCAATTTGTTTGTGTACTTGATTGTTTATTCAGCTGGTACATATTAAATTGCCAATTGTCACCTCTTGGTCATTAATCCACATTGAGGATGGTGCCTCTTAAAATATTGTGCAACACTTTTAGAAGAATGTTCAACTTGGTCAGTGGAAAAATATTCTTCCTACTTGTGCAAGACGAACTGCTACATAAAGTGCACTATCCAAATGCTAAGCTAACTGCCCACAGAAGCTATGATTGTAGTATGCCCCAGTGCAAATCTTATACTTGTTTTCATTTAGAGATACATACATGTATTTGAATGTGTTAGTACAAACTGTGATCACAATATATGATGTGTGTGGCTATTGGAAACTGTCCAGGAGAGATTGAACTTGTGGATAACGTTCCTGGATACCAAAATTATGACACAAAGGAAAGAAATGTTCATACCAATTACATTTTTATATTCACTCATGCTGAACAAAGCTGCTTTCTGATCAATATAATTCGGGGGGTTTTTTGGGGTTTTTTTTTGTATGGCAAAAAATTAGAATTTTTATATTGCAAGACAGAAGTTACATTCAGGGTACACTTTGTGCAAATTTGTTATCTGCTAATTGTTACACAGAAGATGTTTCATCAGCATTGTGTTAATATTTCAGTAGACTTGGTTACTAAACTATTCCATGTAGTTCAAACACGGTAAACTGTCCTTGTTTTCAACAAGTGCATCTCTTTTCAGCTTGGGGGAACACGCCTGTGGCAGTATGACACACTGGCCGATTACTTGACAGACGGCTTGAGACTGTCCTACAGTATGGGTACCAAGTGTGCCTTGGCAGGCTTATGGTACGTGATTAAAGCATACAACATACACCCCCTTTTATAAAGACCATCCCAAAACATGTCCGAAGCATTTAAAATGGTGACTTACGCTTTTTTTTTGGGGGGGGGGGGGAGGGAGGGGAGATCAAAATGATGAAACCACCATACAGTGCAACAAGTATGCTTCATGGTAGAAGTGCATGACCTATGGTGAGGGGATGAGTGGCATTGTTGCGGGGGGGGGGGGGGGGGTCATCAGAGGCAAACCACTGTTTATTCGAACTCATTGGACTTGAGTTACTACATAAATGTCACTGATTTACACTGTATCATGCTTGAACAGCCAGCAGTGGAAAGGGTTTATAACACATGGCATATCCAAAGAGGGACAACACACGCAGCCTGTGTGACAGTAAACCTATTTCTTTCGCCATGAGAATCATGATCTTGTCTAGATAGGCAAAACACAGAAAATGTTTTGGGGGTTGACTGTCACCTATCATAGTTTATAGAGTGAAAAATATTAATAGGAGCATATCAAACAATGCATAGTTTTGGAATCGACATGGTCCAAGAAGTTTTCATCTAGCTAATTTCCTGACTTGCTACGTTATCATTATTAAATGATCATTCAACTTTGTGGCAAACTATTCATGTCAGACCCCTATACAAATGTGAAAACGACACCAATAATGATGTTTAGATAACTGCTCACAATCAAATCCTCACTGGATGTGTTTTTACAGGTGAGCGGATTATTTCACAGGTGACTGATTAGAACCACTGTATTGTCTGTAAGTTGTGTAGGTCAGAGTTATGACATAGTCTAAGGGATCGGCATTTAGTCATCCTTTTTAATGGCCTGATCAGATGTTATTTCTGAATTAAAGTCGGCAAATCTCCACGGTTATCTTTGGTAGTGAATATCCCCGAAACAAATTTTTACATTCCTTAGTAATTTTGAGAAAGCCTCACTCAAAACTGGATGGATGAATCTTTGTGAAATTAATGGTTGTGTAAAGACGAATATTATCATTATCATTATTTTATTGAGCCCCCGGAAATTCGGGAAAATGTAAACACACAAATTCTTACAAGAGAAATCACAAAAGGCACATACATAATCATATATAGCACAAAAGGACACCGTACAGCTAGAATAATTACTTATAAGTGTGACTTAGGTAGCCATTTTTTTGTTTTTTGCAATTTTCCAATTTCAAATGCTACTTTTTCAGCTACAAAATGGACAGGGTCTTCAATTTTAATTGCAGATGCTTAAAAATTCAACAACGTACAAAAAAAAATTCCTTTTAACAGAAAACCAAAAAAAAGCTCCCTAAGTTACACTATTGTCTTTACATGACCATAGATTTCAAGCTTTTTATGCCAAAAGTTGTGTTGTGATCCTTTCTCAATGTGCAAATCAAACCCGTTGAATAATAAATGCAGCTTACATTTCACAAGTTAATCTTAGAATATTTATTGCTACATGCAAAGAAACTACACACATGAGATTCTGAAACTCTTGAGATTATTCATGTCTCAGGTTTTGTACTTTGTATAACCTTGATTACCAAATTGAATATTCTGCGTGTAAAATATTTATTGGGCAGTGTGTGGAAACAAAAGTCATTAAAGTGTTAGTTTATGTCACAGTTTCAGACAAGGTTGATGTATTGTTATGGGCTCTACAACAAAGTTGATGTGCCCAGTTTTTTAAAGGTAGAATACAGAACTATGTACTGTAATTAATGTGAAGTTTTCTCTGTAGGCTGGGAGGAGGGAAGGGTATCATTATGGAACCCACTGAAAACAAACATCGTGACCCAGACTTCCGGCAGAAAATATTTTATGATTTTGGAGACTTTGTTTCATCGCTTAACGGGTGCTTCAGTAAGTATATCATATGTATATGTGATCAGGCATCTGTCTCAAACTGGTTTGCCATTTTTGCCAACAATGAACCAACCAGGTCTCCGTTTACTTTGCCTGTTCCAAAATGCATCATAAATATTTGCCACCTGTATCAGCAGCTTGGGTCTTTGTATTCTATTCTGAAATGATCGCGATGTCAAATCATCAAATGGCTTGCTGCTCACAATTTACATTTAGTTAAGTGTCATTCTGTTAGACTACCTACGGTCTAAGACCGCCTACTAGGAGTCACCAAAGTGTGGTCTGTCAAGACAGCTGATCTCTCATGGGGGGTACTCAGCAAAATATCTTGAAAGGCAAGTCTTTCAAGATTCAATCATCCATTGGAGTGGTCTCTGAAGACAGGGACAACTGTATATATCATTGTTACCCCTTTCCCCCTGCATTAAGACTTGAGTCAACAGCTTTCCTTTTCATGGGTTTGGCACTTAGTGCCCAACCGTGCCCAACCCATGGCAAGGAAAGCTGTTGACCTGGGGCATTTGATGTTCATAAGTCTCATCTACAATTTTCAGTCAAATTGTTTTTCGTTGCTGTTAAAATAAGTTGAAAACACTGAAGCAGACAACATGTGACCACCAGCCGGTTTTGGCTGGTTTAAAGTGGAAAAGTTAAAACTTTGGCACACAAGGCCCAATTAATACAATTCTTATAACATAAAATACTGGTTACTATCATGGAATAATTTAAAATGTAATCAGATATAACTTTGAATATATTCATTGTTGCTCAAAACAATGCATGGTGATGATTTACCCTCCAGACTCTAAAATTAAGAGCCAAAATGCACCTAAAAAGGTGAAGGTTGTCATTGTGATTGTTCTATTAATTCTTAGCATGCATATTGTGAAAAAGGAATTTGCATACATGTATATAAAATTTAAAGACTGAGATATATGTTTAGATCCTGTTTCTTAGCATCACAAACATCAGGAAAGTTTCAAATAGTCTTGTGAATCTATTCAGTGATAAAACTAAATTAACTTGTGCAAATACAGCTGTGCAAAGTTTGTAACAGGGAGGCAGTCTAACTAGTTTCGAAGCTAACTGCTTCTTTTCAGGAACAACTGCTAGAAACTGCTGATACCACCACTTATATATACCATAGGATTAGCTATATTCGAGACATGCATACTGATTTCCCACCACAACTGCATAATACCTAATCGCCTAGTCTCGCTTGGTGTGATACGGGTCGGTACTTGTGTGGGCAAGCAGGATATTACAAACATTTTGGAAATAAAGAATACTTATTAAAGGCAGATGGAAAGTTTTTCTTATGTATGGCTCGGCAAGTACTAGATGACCAGTTTGGCATTTGTGAACTTAAATTTCTCAAAAACATGCTGATTTTGTGAGAAATGAGCATATAGCCGTACCTGTGACAGCGATGTGACCCGCACAAGCTTTGTGATTGCTAGGTATCAAACCTGTGCTTTGTGGCGGGAAATTGATATGCATATAGCATATTGAATTGTGTTTCAGTTGCAGGCCTTGGCTTTGGCACAAACACATGTGACATTCAGAATGTCCGTACACGGAGCAGGTTCACAGTGACAGCCCCAGAGGATGTTGGAGGTTCTGGGGATCCTTCTGTTTTCACTGGAAAGGGTTGGTGAAATTGTATTCAATTTTTTTTTTTTTTTTGTGCAGGAAGGAAAATATTGGGGAGTAAAATACAGCTGTTTTTAATTCTGATCATACAGAGGGCACCCAAGGCTGCTTAGTCAAGGTGTTTGTGACTAGGCAGGTATGCCTGGAGTGTATGCACACAGGCAAGATTCATGTTTGGTCAATGCGATGTTCAATATTGCCACATCTGTTTGGACAGGTGAGTTACAGACTATATGTGGGTAACGAATTAACCATTTTTGGATTTAAAGAAAAAAAAAGAGGAAAGCTGAGTGAACTAACTCACTCCAAGGAAAGTGGCTGAGTGGGAAAATTTTGCAAAGTTCTTAGTACTTATACCCACAATCCTTTGCAAACACAATAAGAAACATAAGTTAAGACTTAATGCAGACAACACAGGATGTTCCACTTGTTTGGTTGTGTGAGCCAGGAAGGATTAAGGCAGGGGTAGCTGTGTGAACACAATTACATGTGTATGTGTATTGAAACAAACTACAGTTAAGCATGATTATGAACTTTTTTAACTTACTTTGGTACAATTTTTGGGGGGAAACGGTCACGTTTCGACTCCCTTCTAGGAGTGTTCATCACGTGATGATTTGTGGCGGGTGGAAACATCTGTTTCCTGGGCAGTTTTCTACCCGCCACAAATCATCAGGTGACCAAGACTCCTAGAAGGGACTCGAAACGTTGTGACCGTTAAAAAAAAAATTGTACCAAAGTAAGTTAAAAAAATTCATTATCATGTCAAATCTTGGTACCAGTAATAACATATTCCATACAGTTAAACCCATGTTAAACTTTAGAGTCACCAAATGCACCAACCTTTTGAGTGAAAGGCAAACCTTTTCCAAACCCATTTCTAACACTTTCCTAACCATTTCAAAAACATTTCCTCTTACTGCAGTAAAACCCTTTTAAACACTTTTAAACATTTCTCTTCTGGTTAACAACCATTTCACACACTTTCTCAAGCTTATTGATTAGAATGTTGAAATGGTTTGCAACCATTTCAACTGTTTGAAACCCTTTGTCAACCTTTTACAACCTTTACATACCCCTGTACAACACTTTACAACACAAAAAAATACATTTGGCTGTTAAGTTTTAGACGGGCTTAACTGTATTTTAAGTCTCTTCATGTATTGACTAAAATGTCCTCGACATGTCTGCTTCAGGAGTTGTATCAGCCATGGAGGCTGCCTTGGAATTTCTCCACATGGGAACCTTGCAGGACAAAAGGGTTGCCGTACAAGGTGCTGGCAATGTTGGTAAGAATTGAAAAATCATCATTTACAGCATTGATCGATGTATCGCTCTCGTATTCATACTAAGTACACCTGGTTTTTGTCTACTCCTGCCACAGAACAATCTTTAGAATGAACCCCTCATTGTGGAGCCTGCATCTTTGTAGATCCAATCAGAGACTACTTCTATTGTTGATATGCTGAGGATGTGTTGTGTGACCCCTTCACTCCACTTTTAACCCTTAAAGTGCTAAGCATGGCTATAGGCTTTTTCTCAGTACCATTAAACATATAATGGTGAAAAGAGTCAAATTCGTCATGATTCGCTCTTAAATCATCACTGTAAGGGTTAAAATTAGATGCATTTTCACCGTCTGGATCCATTGTTGTCATCCGGCTCCCAGAGACATGTGTAGTTGAAGACGCCCCCATAAAAGATCTATCTGAAATAAATCTGACCCTACTTGTTAAACACTGCCTCCTTGGCTGCCAATATGAGGTTCCATTTCAAGTCTTGTGAAGTCAGATCATACCGACATAAGCACAGTGCTGTGAATTATATCTCTTGTGCCACAGGTTTGACTTGGGTTATAAATATTTCATGCGTATGATTAGAGAACAGGGTTCTGCCCCACATTAAGTCTTCTCACCATAGGTGTGATGCTGACTGTTTCATTACTGTTGGTTTGTTGGGTTTTTTTTTACATGAACACTTTTTATAAGTCTCATAGATCACAGTTAAAAGATCTGACATCAGCAAGTGACCAACTTTAAATACAATATTTGGGAAAAAGGCAACTGCAAAATATTTTCAAATGTTTTTTTGGAGCAGCTGTGGTCATCATTGAGGAATTACTTGCCAGAGATGTGGCACATCTATATGTGACAGATGTACACCAGAATCGCATTGATGATGTCAAGGACATGTTTGCCAGTAAGGTAAATGATCATTCCCTCATTTTTGCCAGTAAGGTAAATGATCATTCCCTCATGTTTGCCAGTAAGGTAAATGATCATTCCCTCATTTTTGCCAGTAAGGTAAATGATCATTCCCTCATGTTTGCCAATAAGGTAAATGATCATTCCCTCATTTTTGCCAGTAAGGTAAATGATCATTCCCTCATGTTTGCCAGTAAGGTAAATGATCATTCCCTCATGTTCCTTATCCCATTAACTCTTTCAGTGCTACATTTGTAACTGAGTCAATAACGTTTCTCAGAGAGTGTCATATACATATTTAACAATTTAAACAAGATATTATATGATCTGTGCACCACTTCATAGATCAAGAATAGACAATTGCAACAATGTATACTTTTACTGAGCTAAAAGCACAAGATTTAAAGGCACATTGTTAATGTTCCACAAGTTTTGAGATTACTCTGTCACTCAAAGTAATAAATATTTTGTGGAAAGATTTTCTGTTTACTCTAAACATGAGGTATTACAGCCACCAAAAGTTGAAAATCATGGTCCTATGTTCCCAAATATGAACCATGTTCATGGATATTCATATAGTCAGTATTATGTTCTTCCATTGCTTAATGTTAAACTGACAAGAATCAACAGATTTGAAAATGGTTTGGCTATTTCTTCGTTATCAAATTTTCTGTTTCTGGTCTAACCTGGTCTTTTTCATTAGTATTAAACAGTTGAAAGCAATACCTGTCTGTCAGGTGCTGCCACCTTGTGACCAAAGTAGGCAAACTTCAGTATTAATGTCTGAAACTTTTGAAGTGATGTGGGCATCTGTGTACTTTCAAATTGGGAATGCAAAATCTATTGAACTGACACAATTACAATGGAGCATGTAGGTGGCACTGCAAGATTTTCTCCCTGGTATCCATCGTTTGCAGGTAGAGACACCTGTGGCTATGTTCACAAAGAATTTTAATCTGATCCGCACTTTAATCCCCAAATTAAAATCAATGTGGTTTGGGTCCTAGACTACTTAATCCTTGGCTCATTGTTGGATCAAAACTTGAAACCCTAGCCAATATATGCTCCTGGCTACAATATGAACTTAAGCATTTACTGGTTCATTTTATTAAATCAGTCGTAGTAGGACACAGAATCCAGTCCAGGACTCAATTCCTTTATGTGTTAATTGGAGTTTTGGTGTATTGTAATGTTCACACTGTTAACCCTAGTACTGCTGAATTGTTTCGTTTTAACCTACATTTTTGACAGTATAAACACAGGCCACACAGCTCTAGGGTTTATAGGTTCACAGCTTGCTTGTGGTGTCTCACCTGACTGACAGGTTATATATTAAGCAAATTTATATGACTCAATACATGTATATTTGTGTCTTCAATTTAAACATTCAGCTGAGAAATGATGTAGTTTGAAAACAGTACATGAGTTTCTCTACATGTGTATTGAACTGCATCATGGTATTGATAAATTGTAATCTTACTGAATTTATCATTGTTAGGCTGGTGGCCGCTTGAAGGTGCAGAAGGTTCCCATTGATGATGACAGTATTCTGCAGTACCCGTGTGACATACTGTCTCCCTGTGCCCTGGGATCTGTGAGTACATGTAGAGCCAGTCCACACCCCTAGGCTGGCTTCTCTGCCTTAGTATTGCAAATGTCTCACTGTTTTGAAGCTCTTTTCTTTTTTTTTTTTTTTCGTGCCTGCTGATATCTGTTAAAATCATACAAACCAATGTCTAAGGCTATGCATGAGGGACGTAAAGTTGTTTACCTCCTTACTATTGCATCTTTTTTATGGAGAAACTATCATAGAAAAAGGGTTAAAGTTTGTCGTTTAGGAGTACCAGCATCTCATCACATGCTACAGTAGTAAAGTGCCTTAAGTTTGTCAGTGGTTTTTGCATTGGCTGGCAAGTCATGCTACCACATGACTTTTCAGGCAATGCAAAAACCACTTGCATCACAACAGGCATGGTTGTTCTTAAATGTTAACTTGATTTCTTGGGGAAAAAATTAAAATGCCTTTGTTTTTTCTCAAGATTAGGTAAATGTATAGGAATAAGAGACAGGTATGAAGTGACCAACACGTGGAAGATGTGTATACACTTTCCACAAAAAAAATAACAGTGAAAGAAAGAAAACATGCAAAGCTGGTCATTGTATTGGATTGTATGGCTTGTAGCTATTTTCAATTTTTTCTTTTTTTTTTTTTTTTTTTTTAAACAGAAGTTGGTTAATCAAAAGCCATACTGTCTATATACAGAGACATACTTAGATCTCTCCCCCTTCTATTCCAACCTTATTCGGACAGCTTTGGTGTGCAACAGTAAACAGTGCTTCACATGTGTAACCTGTGCCATAAAACATACTTGATGAAATGCACAAGAGCTGCTGCAGTGCTTTTGAAACATTTTCATTCCAACTTGAATATTTCTTTCTATCTTTTAGTCAGTAAGAGTTAGACTGAAACTGCAAGCTGATCCCATCAAAACAATGGATTCAGTTATTCCTTCATCTTGTTATATGCAAACAAGAACGCCTCAGTGTATGTGTAAAAACATTGGAATCCTTGAGGTTACATAACATGATAGAGCATCCTTCAGGTTACATAACATCATAGAGTAGAGCTTCAGTTGTTCAACTTGTCCAGGTGTCCTGGAAGCTTAACTTAAACTTTTGCTGGTTCATGTTTTTTAAGGACCCTACTCTTCTGATTGTGTGAAGGGAAATATAATGATAGTGCTTTTGATGTTGGTATATTTTCATCTCTGCCAACAAGTCTTACTTTGAATGTTACCATATTTGAATGCTGTCTGTTTTAATAACAGTTTTACAAAAGATCAGCTCATTGTTTAAAATCACTCATACATAAATTCTATATAAGGACAGTGTCATAAACAATTAACTTGTCGTAATATTTGAAGATTCAGCTTGAAAATCAACCTCTAAACATCATTTAACGTGGATATTTCTCTGCGGATTCTGCGTAAAGCTGAGTCCATGAGCACATTGTATCTATAGCCCTGTGTCACATTTGTAATCTGAACAACTGCAGACTTGTCTTATATATAGATCTTGCACAAGGACACAGTCTCACAGGTGAAGGCTAAAATTATATGCGGTGCCGCCAACAATCAACTGAGCACAGAAGAGGACAATCAGCTGCTAGTGGACCGAGGCATCACTTTTGTGGTTGACTTTCTCGCCAACAGAATGGTTAGTTTCCACTGATTATTATGTCGCTTGAACTTTTTGTTTCATTGTACTTTGTATTGTCAGGTTTTTTTGACTGGTGCTGTTTGTCATCATACTTTCTTTGGTTTGTTATGATTTTCATGTTTCAATGGCAGTCTATCAGAGACTATTATTGTCAATCATCAGGTGATAATATCAGTTACTTTATGCAGCCCAGGGTACAGAAATGTACGCTGTTGGGTGGTATCTGTGTCTCTTGATGACTGGAAGCCATAGATATGGCTCAAGACAAAGATACAGCTGGCATGTGCTGTACTCTTAACTCATTCCATACCAGTCCCTTATTTTTCTGCATATTTACCTAGACTTAAGATGACAGTTGAGTATTTAAATTCTTCATGGAAAGAGCTTTCATTCAAGTTCGAACATGCCTATGGTCTTAAGTCAGTGCTTTTGGCACTTCCTGGCAAGTCATGCTGCAGCTGCCACAAGGGCAGCTGCAGCATGACTTGCCAGGCAGTGCCAGAACCACTGACCAAGGCCTGTCACCATAGTATGGAATGAGTTAACCAGTGATGTAATCCCTTGTTTCTTAGTGTGGAATGAACTGATATAACATCATTTGTGGGTCACCAACATTTTTCAGTAAAGCGTACACTGAGGTTTTGAGAGATGTGCAGTGGTACAGGGTATACAAGTAGAGTAAACTAGTCTTGAAAGGCCACTCTTATGGATGACAAAATTGTGGTTTCTCAAGACAGGTGATCTTTCATAAGCAGCATAATTAATATGAAAAGTACTATGTAAAGTATCCGGAAAAGGAGGTCTTTCAAGAGAGGTGGTTTCTCATTGGAGTTGTCTCTCAAGAGAGGGGCCACTGTATATATCATTGTCATCATGGTCAGAAGGGGCTGCACAGGTTAATCCGGTCCTGCTGGATAGCTCAAAAGTACCCACATGTAAATTTTGGCCCTTGTCATACTTTTGCTTAAATATCTTCAGTTAGATTTGCGAAAAGATCTGTTGGTAGAGCAAGTTTCAGGTCAAGAGGTTTCGTTGGCATCAGCAGGGCATAGAGAATCCAATATGGATGGCCCACTGGGGATAACATTGGAATCATAGAGTATCCAGTAT
Source organism: Hermodice carunculata (assembly GCA_964020975.1). NCBI lineage: Eukaryota > Metazoa > Annelida > Polychaeta > Eunicida > Amphinomidae > Hermodice > Hermodice carunculata. The sequence goes on from OZ026622.1 coordinate 97,363,194, forward strand.
GGGTGGCCCACTGGGGATAACATTGGGATCATAGAGAATCCAGTATGGGTGGCCCACTGGGGATAACATTGGGATCATAGAGAATCCAGTATGGGTGGCCCACTGGGGATAACATTGGGATCATAGAGAATCCAGTATGGGTGGCCCACTGGGGATAACATTGGGATCATAGAGTATCCAGTATGGGTGGCCCACTGGGGATAACATTGGGATCATAGAGAATCCAGTATGGGTGGCCCACTGGGGATAACATTGGGATCATAGAGAATTCAGTATGGGTGGCCCACTGGGGATAACATTGGGATCATAGAGTATCCAGTATGGGTGGCCCACTGGGGATAACATTGGGATCATAGAGTATCCAGTATGGGTGGCCCACTGGGGATAACATTGGGATCATAGAGAATCCAGTATGGGTGGCCCACTGGGGATAACATTGGGATCATAGAGTATCCAGTATGGGTGGCCCACTGGGGATAACATTGGGATCATAGAGAATCCAGTATGGGTGGCCCACTGGGGATAACATTGGGATCATAGAGAATCCAGTATGGGTGGCCCACTGGGGATAACATTGGGATCATAGAGTATCCAGTATGGGTGGCCCACTGGGGATAACATTGGGATCATAGAGAATCCAGTATGGGTGGCCCACTGGGGATAACATTGGGATCATAGAGTATCCAGTATGGGTGGCCCACTGGGGATAACATTGGGATCATAGAGTATCCAGTATGGCTGGCCCACTGGGGATAACATTGGGATCATAGAGAATCCAGTATGGGTGGCCCACTGGGGATAACATTGGGATCATAGAGAATCCAGTATGGGTGGCCCACTGGGGATAACATTGGGATCATAGAGTATCCAGTATGGGTGGCCCACTGGGGATAACATTGGGATCATAGAGTATCCAGTATGGCTGGCCCATAATCCAATAAAACTCACTAGAAGTATTTACGTAAATAGATTTTGGTGAATTTTTACATTGGTACACTTTGTAACTCATTATTTATGGAGAAAATGTGTTTTACATATCGGTGCTATCGTAGCCACGTGAATGATCCTCATGTAGCAACAAATGAATTGCACATTCTCCACCTAAAATTTGTGTACATCATCATTGAAAAAAGAAAGAAAAGTTTAACAGAATATAAAACAAAAATCCATAGCTATTGTCTGTTACACTGATCCATCATTTTGCCCACTAAAATCATGACACTCTATTTAGCATATACATAGGCTAACTCTTATACTCTGTACAACCTTGACAGGGTGTAGTGACCTGCTCAACAGAGCATCATGGACGACTTCCTGAAGATCCCTTGATCAGTCGCCACTTGGAGAAAGAGTGGGAGGACTCGGTGAGTCATTTAACTTGTTTGTTCTACATGTCGCAAATTCAGCATGTTAGAAGTGTGATGGCATACCTGGAGGGCACCATTGAAGGTAATCGAAAGAATTTCTTTACAGACAGAGTTGACTGCATGCAAACAGCCAAAACGCATGATTAAACATGTATGTATGTGTACATGTATACATGTGTATAAAGGTGGCTGTTATACATATATCTAGCCATGTGTCATAAAGTGCAAGTCAAAGTCTGAAGCATGACAACATATTTCTGTGGTAGTATTGATCATGCTGTGTAAAACAAGATAACACAGCTGCAGTCATATGAGGCACTTTGTCAGACCACAGCAGACACTACTGTTCTGTATATTAACATATAATTACATATAAGAACAGTTTGATATGATCAGGTGCCAAGTATACAGAATAGTATCCAGCCTTTTCTTAACACTTTGTAGTCGGTGTCCTGGCTGAGCAAAGACTCATCTCTCAGTGTCACTAACTGCGATAAACTGAGAAAACTTTCTTCAGTTTTGAGATAAAAATCATCAAAACATGATATTAACTAATCCGTCAATGCATTGGCGATGTAAGCCAAGAGTAAGTGGTCCAATGAATATATAGATAATTGTATAGGTTTCATAGGAAGTCATAGTATGTATAGAAATTAATTGGGGTCCAACATTTGGAATTTTGCCAAAAATCACCTGACACAGGGTACATAAGCCCTGTCACTGGCCCAGACCTGACAGTGTACACAAACCAACCAGAAACACTGAGTTGTCAGGTGTCTACAGTAGTGTCTCGGTGTAAATAGATAACTGTAGATGAAAGGAACCGGGTTAGTGTGTCACATGTACTTCTTGTTGTCAGCACTGAATGCTTACACTACAATGACCAAAGCTCTTCACTCAGTTCCTTCTAGCCAACACCAGCCAGAAATGGTTTAATTTAGCAACAGCCACTCATCTGCCCAGTCTCTCTTGTCATTCCTCTCAAGAGGTATCCTTATAGGGCTATGTCCTTCTTTCCAATTGCCAAATAAAAATATGTGTTATGCCTGCTCACTTGTCAATGCGGGGGACTCCAATAGGTGGGACAAACCAAACGCACATTGATGAGGAGAATGAGCTGACATTTCCTTGACATCTTGCATAAAGATATAAGCCAACCACTGGGCAGACACTTTTACCTCCCAAATCACTCAGTGACTGATCTCCCGCTAGTCATCCAGATTCTGGAACATATCTGCATCCCCCCTGAGCTGTCATGTACCCTGTCACTCAGAATTGAAAGATAGCAACACTGGATGCACCAGTTGAACACTACAGAACCGTTAGGCCTCAGTGTTGTCGGTAGATCGACTCGCTTGCCAGATATCATGCTAAATTTTTAGCTCCGAGTCCATTTACCACCACATAACTTATTTGTATCCCTTTTCTCAAAGTTGACTGTAGAAACAGTGTAAAGCTCTATACACTATCAGTTTGGTACATCCTTTATTCTCACTGAAATATGGAAAGCCATTTCCTTTAAAGGCTAAAACACAGGCCTTGTACATAAAGCCCACTCTGTGCATAGCAACCATACTTTGGTTCTTATCCTCCTGACGTTCTTGTTTTCCAAGACGTCAGCCAAACTGGTCAAATCTGACAGTTGACTGGTTGTCTCAGTTTGCATCGTAACATATGACCACCATGATGGTTACCCAGTGTTCGCGAGCAAGGTTACCCCTGCCTGTATAGGCAGCGGGTCATGGTGATCCTAACTGACACTGATGAGTATCACTCGCTACGAATCCAGTCTGGCATTTTCTCCCTGTTTTGCTTCCCCGTCACTGGTCTTGCCTGGTTTACATTTATTTAAAAAATGGTTGAACCAATCAATGCCCTATCTCCTGACTGGGCAAAAATTGCTGGTCCCTCACATCATGGACGGATGTACAAAATGGTAAATATCTATTAATAAATCATGTATCTGCTTATAACTTAGTAGAGTAGAGTAACAAACAGTAGCACATGTTTTCCAAATATGTTTAAACTTCTGTTGCTTGTCATTTGAACTGGCGATGCTGACCTCACGGGGGGATGGTCTGGAAACTTCAAATTTCTTAAACCTTTAATTTCCATAATACATTCCATGTTGAAGGGTGTCATCAAATATTAACCCTTAAAGCCCTGATTTCAGACTGAGTCAACGGCTTTCCTCGGGGAACTTTGCAGGCAATGTGCACAAAGTGCCCTGAGGAAAGCTGTTGACTAAGACTACTTTTTGCTTTAGACTAGGCTTGTTGGTATTTGAATGAAAGGTATCTTCATGAGGAATTTGAATCTTTAAGCCATGATATGTTTAACAGTAATGAGAAAATGAATATAGCAGTGATAAGCACTTTAAGGGTTAAATGACTAAAACTCCTGAAGTGGTACATCTGTGGGTCCCTAGAAAAATTCTTAAAGAGGTGAAAACTTAGCAGAACTCATGTGTTTTAAATATTGAATTAAGTTAGCAATCTTAGTGGGTGTGGGACAGTATAAACGTGCTGCCCTCTATTGGCAAAATAATACCAATATTGCACAGTGAAGAAAACTCTCAACATGAGGTATTAATTTCATTTAAATTACTAGGAAATTAATAGATAATGAGAAATATTACATTTTCAAGAATTAGTTCCAGTGTGTGAATATAAGCCAACCACTGGGCAGACACTTCTGCCTCCCAAATCACTCAGTGATCAATCTCCTGCTAGTCATCCAGATTCTGGAACGTATCTGCATCCCCCCCAGCTGTCACGTACCCTGTCCCTCAGAATTGCAAGTTACTTATTTGTAAGTGACTTGACAGTCAGGTATCATTTTTTAAAGATAAATTGAAAGTTTTCATTTTGTCATAAAAAAGTTGAGCTTTTTGATAAGATAATTGTTTACGGAGATAGGTCTTTATGAAAGAAATTGAAAATTTTATAATTAATTGAAAATTGTCAGATTAATTTTCCTGAATCAAATTTTATTGTGGTCAACTCTCCAAAATAGTAGACTTTTGAAATATATTTGTGACAGTGATGCATATGGAAATCTGTCAACCAGTCTGACAAAGTGTTCATACCCAGTCTGAAGGTGCTAAAATCATGGGAAATAGACTGCACCAGATAGCAGTGGTTGGGCTGGCCAGACAGCAGTGGTTGGGCTGGCCAGAGAGCAGTGGTTGGGCAGACAGCAGTGGTTGGGCTGGCCAGACAGCAGAGGTTGGCCAGACAGTGGTTGGGCTGGCCAGACAGCAGTGGTTGGGCTGGCCAGACTGCAGTGGTTGGGCTGGCCAGACAGCAGTGGTTGGGCTGGCCAGACAGCAGTGGTTGGGCTGGCCAGACTGCAGTGGTTGGGCTGGCCAGACAGCAGTGGTTGGGCTGGCCAGACTGCAGTGGTTGGGCTGGCCAGACAGCAGATGATGGGCTGGCCAGCAGACAGTAGTGTTTGGCCAGCAGCACAGACCGTTGATTTCAGTCAATGCCCGTCCTAGTTTCAATTAAAAAATAACGTCAGCTAAGTAGTTAGTGTGATTACAATTGCATAACACATTATTTCAAAGTTCATAATTAAAACCGTCCCGTTTTCACCTAAACTAGAAGGTAAGTAGGTAACTGCAAACTTACAGTGTTATCCAGCTCATATTTTCCTCCATAAATTTTGCACTTCATCTTGTAAATATGTCATATTACCTGCACCTTTTTTGTATTAACCTTGTGAGGGCCCTGGGGGAGATTAGCCTATACTAACTAGGTTTTTAACCATCGTTAAATAAAGTTTATCTTTATATCTATATATTTATCTGCACTTTGACAGATATTTTGAGTGAAATGATAGAGCACATGTACAGGAAGAGTACTGTCTTAATGGCTTAAGGAAAAGTTACATGTACCTGGGTCTGCTTTGAGTGACAGAAAAGCGGTCTGTACTTCAATTATTGTGTTTTATTATTCATTTTTTTTGTATTCTCACTGTGCAGTCACACAGTTCAAGTTCCTTTTTTGGGCTGGGGTGATGCTTAGATATCACTGGACATTTGGCTGGTAATACACTCATTGACCTTTGTAGTGTACTGTCTTAATGGCTTAAGGAAAAGTTTCATGTACCTGGGTCTGCTTTGGGTGACAGAAAAGCGGTCTGTACTTCAATTATTGTGTTTTTTTATTCATTTTTTTTGTATTCTCACTGTGTAGTCACACAGTTCAAGTTCCTTTTTTGGGCTGGGGTGATGCTTAGATATCACTGGACATTTGGGCTGATAATACACTCATTGACCTTTGTAGTGTACTTGCAGTAACCTTAATTTAAGAACAGCTAAGACACCAAAAGAAAATCCCACTTGAATCGACCATAGCTCAAAATGTATGTGTATTAAGATAACAAATCGTATATGAAATTGACAAGCTCCAAAGAATTTATATATCCTGTGTTTGGATATCTTTGATACACATTGTTGAATAAACAATCAAAAGTTGAACACTAACCATCCACCCCATAAATGTTGAAAAAAAAGTCACTAAGTATTTGCATTAAATCACAATTACACTTGCATCTGAATCCTGACATATTTGCAACAAAAAAAAGGATCCTGCAAATTTTCGTAGTTGTCTTAGTTTTTCTGTCATCCATCCTCAAAGTTTAACATTTTAATTTTGCCTTTTATTTCCAGGATGTTCAGTTTCTTCATTTCATAGAAAAAGAATGAAGCAAAATTTTGAAAATCACTGATATATTTTTGCCATTCAGATATTACAAAATCAATGGCAGTTAGGCAGTTTACCAGATTGTATTATGCCCAGCCATTTCCTTGGAATAACCATTTGGGGGGGAGGGGGGGGGTTCTCATCCTATTATCCTTTCTGGGAAAGCGAGCTTCCAAGGCTCTTGGTGTTAATCATTTGATTCTAAAACAATACCGTCTGCTCAAGGTGAGCTGACATTTGTACAAAATGGTGTAAACATCAGCCTTGAACATTTGGTGAGATTGTCAATCAATTATTGGCCAATCAGATGAATAAAGAGCACATGAAGTATGAAAAACATTCTTCAGCCATCTGTCAAATGGTGACAGCAACAATCTGGTTTGAAAGCACGATGTCATGAAGGCGGCCTGCCTGGCCCGTGACATCAACCTAGCAACAAAAGTTGACAGTTAGCTTGGCTTGTGAACAGATCAAAGATGGCTCACTTGGTCAGTTTTGTATCTGTCCTGTATTGTCATTGTTGTTGTTTCTTCCACTGCTCTGGCGTTGCGAAGGGCTTGTAGACTTTGTGCAAGACAGATCAACCTCTCTGCTTCAAATTCAATTGGAAAGCTTACTGACTGTATCACTTTACAAGGACCCATATTTGCCTCTTTGTCTTTGGATGAATTAACTGTTTGTGTCAATTTTAGTGCCACAAAGACCAAATGTTTGTCATATGGAGAATATGTTAAGCGACACACTTTTTACGTGGGAAACTCTAGTAATGGAAATTGTAAATAGCATTAATATTCTTGGAATCAGTATATATCCGATGATCTTTCAGCCAAATCCCACCTAGAAGTTTGTGTGGATAATTTGAGGGGGTCTTTTTATAATTTGTCAGAAGTTTGTTTAAAATTTCATGGGCTTGTCCCTGTGAGTAAATCTTACATGTATTTATGGAAAACTGTGTTCCTACATTGGTTTACGGTTGTGACGTACTGCCACTTGAGGGGACCCAGCATGAGTTTACTAGGTGGATTCACCTCCATGTCCGGAAATCTTCAGGAATGGTCTGCTGGGTCACTGTAAAATGTCGAATGTGCTGCTAGTAATGGGTCCTATCAGGGAAAACAACACACGGGCAAATGTAAAAGAGCACATGTCTGTAAAGTACAAAGGCCTGCAAATGAACAGAGCTGTATCTTGCTCGCTTGTGTAACTGTGTGGTGCATCTGTTGTACTAATATGTATCTGTGAACAATCTCAGGTAAAAATGAATGGGGGGAAAAAGTTTCTTGCATTCAGGGTCGTGACTATTTGCCCCCATCGATAGTCACAGAAAATGAAGGAGACACATAATGAATAATTAATTAACTTAACAATGGAAATGACTACTAGCACTGGTAGCCACCAGCCTGAGCGCAGTTTTTCCAAAACATTTACTCAGTGAGTAATTACTCAGACCTGACAATATTTCTCAGTCTCTTGGGTTTCTTTATATCTGATTGGCTGGCTCATATTCCTGAACCAATCAACGACAAGATGTGCGGAGGAATTACTCAGTGAATAATTACTCAGAAGTTTAAGAAACTGGGCCCTGGTTTTGACTAATTTCCTCGCTTGCTAAAAAGGCTGAAAAATGGATAAGATATCTGTACAAAGAAGTGATTATGAGTCAAAAAGCCATGTTTTAGGTGGCAACTTTATTGGGGAAAATAAGACTAATGTTATATGATATCAGCACTTATATGCTGCCAAGTCCTGATGCATGTAAATTCTCCAACAGCAGACCACTCGGTCTCGGGCAAAGTGGGACTTTCTGCTATGACAAAAGACATGATACAAGTGGCTGTATGTATATGTGATGGTAACATTTGTTATTGTTTCTGATTTTGTCAAATTATATTATGGCCCTCGAGGTTGAAATAAAATCTGCTGAATTAAAATAAATAAATTCTCACAGCTGTACACCAAGAGGATTGTACATTGTAGCAGCTCATTGTATGATGACCTGTCCACTATGTACTTCCCAGAAGGTCGGTGAGCATCTGGCACTAGCTGACCTGTGAACAAAGTGAAACTGACATGTTCTGGTTTCTTCTTGAGAAGTCTCCCCCCACCCCACCCCACCTGCTCATGGCAGTGTGCCTTGTTGTTGCTGTTTTTGTTTTTTTTGGAGGAGGGGGGGTTTGGTGTTTTTGTTGATCTTATTTGGGGTGTGTTTGATCATAAACCCATAATTGCTATTTAACATGAATAGGAACATATTATGGGTTTTGTTTTGCTGTTATTACCCTCGGCACATAAAGTCCCGGATTGTATTGTCGTCCCCTGCACCATCTGTCCATTTTTTTTTTTTTTGTCAATCGAGTCAGAGCTTTGTTCCAAAAACTACAACTCAAAGGTTACGAAAACAACAACTTCACAAAACTCTGTTGAAATGTTTCCAGAGATATGACCAAAAACCTACATAATACAACACCAACTCAAGAACATTAGTCAAATAATGTCAAGATAGAGCTTGAAATGACAAAGTGTAGTCCTCAAAGTGTTTAGAGTGGTAAGAGGGAAAGTACCTGGGGTAAGGTATACTTGTACTTAACCCACCAAGAGAATTTTCTGTAGTCCATCTTAAGTCAGCAAACCATGATCATACTCACTTTTTGCAGAATTTCTTTCATTTCAACCTTGATCCAGTATAGTGGAAGAGATGGCTTCCAGCTAATACCTTAGTACACTTTACCTCATAACACCTCTAGTCAATTTTACTATCTACCTATTTATACCAGTGTCGGTATGGCGGAGTAGTGTATGAAGCTTTTAAGTTTCAAAGGAGACATCCATCCGTCTTGTTGACCATACCGTATATCTTAAAAAATATTCACCGTAGCTGCACCAAATTTTTGTCACAGAAAGACCTTATGATGGGCCAGGCTCCTATTGAAAACCTGCTTCTTGTGATTATTTTTGAAACTTGAAAGGTATTTATTTGAAGGCTGTCTGAGTGGCATCAGCTCTGACGATGTTACCACAATATGTCAAAAATACTGACCACAGCTTTACCAAATTTATATCAGAGGTATCTCTTATCATGGACCAGGTTCCTATTGAAAACCAGCTTCCTCTGATTATTTTTAAACTTTTTTATGAAACTTTTCATGTATTTATTTGAAGGCTGTCTGTGCCATCAACCCTTACAATGTTACTATGATATCTCAAAATATATGGGCCACAGCTTTACCAAATTTTTGTCAGAGATGCATCTGATGATTGGCCGGCTCTTATATAAAACCAGCTCCCTCTTTTTAATTACAAACTCTTTATGAAACTTGAAAGTATTTGTCTTCAAAGCCATCTTGAGTGGTGCACAAGGGGACAGCATTACCATGATATCTCAACAAGAATCCAAAGCAGCTTCACCCAATTTTTTTTCAGAGATGCACATTATAGCGGACCACATTCCTATTAAAAAACAGCTTCCTCATATTATTTTTGAACATGTTATGAAACTTTTGAAGTATTTATTTGATGGCCGTCTGAGTGATGCACAGTACAGTGGTCTCTGTCACGAGAAATTGCCCCAAGAACACATTCAAAAGTGCTCCTTCATTTCATAGATAACAATATGGAAATTGTATATAAAGTATTCTACTGGAAAGTCTCAACAACAACAAATGCAGAATTGAGGTAAAAAAGATTGTGGGTGCCAAGGGTAATCCACTCTCTGAATGCTATTTTTAAACTTGATCTTGTGTGACCCAGAAAGTTCAACCCTTAGTATTCATGGCATGCCGTAGTCATCTTGGTTGCCAAATTTATACCTTAATATGACACCAAATCAAATTAAAGGTCAGTAATACTTTGAAATCATATTTGGCTTGAAATTTGTTTGTGTAAGGTACTCTTATGCTGATTGGCACATTTCATAAGATAGGAGTTTGTTGCTCACCAAAATAATACCACTGTGACCTGGATCTTTTAGCTTTGTCCCTGTCATAAAAAATGCTCGTGCAATCCATATTTCTGTTCCTACACTAAGACATATCATTCTTGGTATGTGAATACTTCTTGGAATAGGGGTGTGTTGCATACCATGATTAGGTCACTGTGACCTTGACCTTTGATCTAGTCATAGACAATGCTTGTACAGTGGTCCCCCTGTAATAAGGCCATCCTTACTGCACTGAGAAAATTGGCCATATTAAAGGGGTGGCCCTTCGGGGGGGGGGGGGGGCAATATAGTAGAAATGGCACACTTGCTGTGGGAGGAGGTGGCCTTTGGTGAGGGGTGGCCCTTGGTTAGGGGGTGGCCCTTGGTGAGGAGATGGCCCTTGGTGAGGAGGTGGCCCTTGGTGAGGAGGTGGCCCTTGGTAAGGAGGTGGCCTCTGGTAAGAGGTAGCCCTTGGTGAGGGGGTGGCCCTTGGTGAGGAGGTAGCCTTTGATGACGGGGTGGCTCTGGTGGCCCTTGGTGAGGGGTGTCCCATGGTAAGGAGGTGGCCTTTGGTGAGGGGGTGGCCCTTGGTGAGGAGGTGGCCTTTGATGAGGGGGTGGCCTTTGGTCAGCAAGTGGCCCTTGATGAGGGAGGCCTGATGGGAGGGGCACCCCTGTATGGGCCTAATGAGCATACATACTGGTCTTCTGTCCATCCTCCATCCTTCATGTCTGCTTGTATGTCTTTGTCTCTGTTCTTTTATCTATCATTTCTCTTTTCAGACCTCAAATTTTAGTTTTTCCATCCTTCTATGCAATTTTGCAATCTCTTCTGCCGTTGGAGACAATGCAATGTATTGCTATACAAAACTTGATATTTTTGTGTGAGCACTGCTACAAATTATTTTCTTCATATTCTTCAAGCACAGAGTGAAAATAATCCCATCCTCATCATCAGTTATGATTACTAGACAGACCTTGGTCTCAGGCACATTCACCTGAACCTGGGGCTTGGGAAATTAGAAATAGTCTTGACTCAGGTCTGTCTGATAACTACGAGTGGTAACAGACAGTTTTATAATTGTATTATATTGAAAATAGTCTTGACTCAGGTCTGTCCGATGACTACGACTGGTTACAGACAGTTTTATAATTGTATTATATTGAAAATAGTCTTGACTCAGGTCTGTCCGATGACTACGACTGGTTACAGACAGTTTTATAATTGTATTATATTGAAAATAGTCTTGACTCAGGTCTGTCCGATGACTACGACTGGTTACAGACAGTTTTATAATTGTATTATATTGAAAATAGTCTTGACTCAGGTCTGTCCGATGACTGCGACTGGTAACAGGCAGTTTTATAATTGTATTATATTAAAAATAGTCTTGACTTAGGTCTGTCCGATGACTACGACTGGTAACAGGCAGTTTTATAATTGTATTATATTAAAAATAGTCTTGACTCAGGTCTGTCTGATAACTACGACTGGTAACAGGCAGTTTTACTATTGTATTATTATCCCCCGCCCACGAAGTGGGGGAGGGGATATGGGTGGGGGAGGGGATATGGTAATGGGCACCTTCCGTCCTTCCGAAACAAATTTTGTCTGGCCCTTATCTTCTACATTATTAATGCTACCTCTTCGAATTTTTTTTTGGTGGGTAGACCTTAGGTAGTAAGTGTGCATAGGCATTGTTTTGTGTGGCTAATTACTTGCATTAATTAATTAACAAAGTCCCTTAAGCAAGACAAATTTTGTCCAGGCCATATCTTTTAAACTATTAATGCTAGCCCTTTGAATTTTTTATGTTGGGTAGACCTTAGGTAGTAGGTGTGCATAGGCATTGTTTTCTGTTGCTAATTACTTCCATTAATTAATTAATTAACAAAGGTCATTAAGCAAGCTCAAGATACAATACAAATTTTGTCCGGGCCGTATCTTCTAAATTATTGATGCCAGCCCTTTGATTTTTTATGGTGGGTAGACCTTAGATAGTAGGTGTGCATAGGCATTGTTTTGTGTGGGTAATAACTTCCATTAATTAATGAAGTCATGTAAAGACCAGGCATTTTCCCACTTTTAGGCCCTGCCCATGTTAGAATGTATTATAGTGTGCTACCAAGTGAGAATCAATGAAGGAAATTAGGTACAAAAACATCAAAAATCACTATAAATTATTAGTTGGAAATATAACAGTATGATTTATAGCAGCTAGAAACATGTTGGGGCTTGTCATGACTGTCCGGAGGGAACACTACAATGCAAATAAGATGCTGAATGATACTACAGGGCATTTTACTGATTGAGTGGTTCCTATTCTACGTACTGCCTCTTAGGACAAACAACATATTTTTTAAAAGTGCCTTTTAATGACACTAAAGTATATTTGATCTAGTAAATTGACATGTGTTTGAAGCCACCTGCAATGGGAGACCGCAGTGGTGGACCTGATACTGTAATAACATGGCAGGAAACACTGCACTCTGTTGGTATGGTTAACCCTTTCCCCCTCAAACCGGCCAAAACCGACTGGTGGTCAAATGTCGTCTGCTTCAGTGTTTTCAACTAATTTCAACAGTTATGAAAAACAATTTGACTGAGAAATGTTCATAAGACTTATCAAGATCACATGCCCCAGGTCAACAGCTTTCCTTGGCATGGGTTGGGCACAAAGTGCCCAACCCATGCCAAGGAAAGCTGTTGACTCAGTATTAATTCAAGGGGAAAGGGTTAATGTGAAGCAACCCCATGATGAGGCATCAATCAGGGCCATTAATTTAATATGGATTTAGTTAATGGATTGTATTCACAGGGTCATTAGCAACCCAGTGTGGTAGCTCATGCTTCACTAACACATCAGAGTATGCCAGTCAAAGCTAAACTTATTTTTGTGGAGACCAGAGTCTGTCTGCCTCAATGAAGCCATTTACAGTAGAATCTCCAGATAAGACCTCCTCCATAAAGATACCATTTCTATATTAAGACCACCAATTTAGAGACCTTTAATTTTTGTTAATCCTTACATAAATTATATCGCCCACTAAGACCACATTTTTCAGTCCCTTAGATGGTATTGATTGGAAGATTCTGCTGTATAATAATTTATAAATGTGAGATAGGGTGCTGTAATACTGACAAAAGATAGGGTGCTGTAATACTGACAAAAGATAGGGTGCTGTAATACTGACAAAAGATAGGGTGCTGTAATACTGACAAAAGCCTGTTGTTCAAATGTTTGTACATGTATTAAATGCACCTGTATTTGCCTGCTGGACACAAAGTGCCTCAATGTGATCCTTTAAGAATGGTTGGTTGCTACATGCAGCAACACATTATCATAGGTATGTCTATGTGCTAACACAGACATTCTAATTCCCCATAAATTACTTCTCTTTCTTTTTCCTTCCTTCCTTCCTTCCTCCATTCCTTCCTTCCTTCCTTCCTTCCTTCGTTCCTTCCTTCCTTCATTCCTTTCTTCCATTCTTTCTTTCTCTTTTCTTTCTTTTGCCTGGAGCTCTTCTCAGACACTGTTGTTCCAAAAGCACCCAACTTGCAAATTAAGGGCAATTACAATTTTTAAATCTCAGTATCATCATAACTGCTACAGATAGACACAAAATTTCAAGTCAAACGCATGGGCTTTTCACACCCGTCAATCTGATGAACAGTCAACAAAAGGTACAGAAATTTATATTAATATGCTAATTAGGGGCATTGAAAAATATCAAAGTTGAGTGTCTCCAAAACTATCATAGGTAGAGGTGTCACTCCAACTTCAATTTACAGTTTTGTGACATAACCTCATCCAATGAACCATGAACTAAAATTGTAGGATTTTGATATATGCAAATTAGGTGAATACACAAAATCTAAATCTTGAATAGTTTAAAACTGTTATAGATAGATTTCAGTACAACTTCAATGTATAGGTTTGTGATATGCCCGCATCCAGTGAACCATAAACCAAAGTTGTAGCATTTTCATTTATGCAAATTAAGGCCATTTGAAATTTTAAATGTTTAATACAGTGAAACCTCATTATAACGACACTCAAATATCTGACACATGATAATGACACAAGTTTGAAATGGCAAAAATTCATTTTCTTTGTTTTTTACTCATTTATCTGACACATTTCATAGGGAACAGATGGTGTCATTATAACGAGTTTCCCCTGTATTTTCAAAACTATTAAAGGTAGAGGTACCAATCCAACTTTAATTCATAGGTTTTTGCTATAGGTGCATCAATGAACCACAACCAAAAGTTGTAAAATTTAATTTATGCTAATAACTTTTCAAGTTACCCGATCACTTGTGTTTCAATGTACTTAGCTGGCAGACCCAGTATTGTCATTTTGTATTGGGCCCTCCCCACGTTGGATACTATCACCAAGTGTTTTTTTCTCCCTGCCTTTTACTTGATTTCAGCTTGGGGATGATAGGGGGCAGGGTAGCACACCCATCAGTGACTTGTCACTTGTTGCATTGAGGAAGAGAAACTGAGTGTTCAGCTTTGTCATTTCACGCTCAGAGAGTGACTGTAAGCCAGGATAATTCCAGGACAGGTCTTTGTAATTTGTATTCAAACTATTGTCCTATGTTTTTCATTATCCCACCACTTGAACACTTCATACATTAGTTGCATTGCTATAGAACTCAACCTAAGCTGCAAGCAAGAAGACATTAATCCATTGACGTGTTATTATAACTGGTGTCCAAACAAAAGTGGATCAGAAAAGGCACAGCCATGAAAGACTATTTCATACCTAGCAATGTTGTCCCTCTGCTTCAAATGTTTTCGTAACAATGTGAAGAAAACACTAATCAAGGTGTGTGTCTATCTCTGTGGTGTCCAAGCAAGCTGCACCACACATCTGCTGATTTCATTGCCCAAATTTCACCACTCTGCCACTATTCTATTGTGTTGTGTTTTCACTTATAATCTCTTTAGTTTACACTTATGATCTCTGAGACAGTAAAGAATCTTACATCTTACTCTTAGTATTTACTGAGTTTTTAATGACTGATCTTAATCAAAGTTTTTTAAAATTTTTATTTATACTTGCTATTGATTACATATACGATGTTATCATTGTTATGAGTCACCAGTAGGGGGCAGTAGTAGTGGCCAGACCACTGTGCACTCCATAGCTCAAGAGTCTCCTATTATATCACATTGTATTTTTATCATGATGTACTCATTGCTTTTATCTTTCTCCAGAACTGGAGGTTCAATAATATCATTATTATTATAAAGAATATTTCAATCCAATTAGTGGACAGTGGGAATTTTCCAGTCATTGTCTGACTTCAAAAGAACCCCCAGACTTTGTGCCTTTGCTATGATAATATGTGTTTGACACCCATGGACCTGTCTGTGTGGTGGTCCTTCGATGTCGTTGGGTGGGGTGTTGCATTGCATCCCATACCCTTTATTTTATTTCATTTTATTTTTTTCTTTGTCGTCAGACTCATGCCATTTTAATTACTTATTTGTAAGGTTGCTCTTACTCAGAATCATGTTTTCAAATGTGTACTGTTCAGATCCTGACTACTACCGTAACAATGTCTGTCATAAGCATTTTGATTTGAGTTCTTTTATATTGTATTGTTCACACTTTATGTTCTTATGTATATCACTATTTTCAGTTCATTTATTTCATTCTTTATATCCATTGTTTGTTGTTTTTTATGACTGGCACTGAATAAAAGTCCTGCTGTTTTTAGCGCAGCTGATTTGTCAGTCTGAGCTTATAAGATGGTCAACCATCTGCCATCCATCCATCCATCCACGCATCCACCCACCCATCCATCCATCCATCCATCCATCCATCCATCCATCCATCCATCCATCCACAATTAACACTTTTGACTTCCCCAAAACCTTCAGCCAGATGCACTTCAAACTTGGTGAGGATGTACTTTCAATGGATCTCTGCAATTTTTTTAAGCAGTCATGCGCCAGTGAGTTCTAGAATTTCATGAAAAAATTTTTTGATGATTTTTTTGCTAAAATCTTCAAATATTTTTATCTCCAAAACTGTTTGTCCAATTGCTTTCAAATTGCAGAGGGACACTTCTGGACAACCCCCATCTCCACCCCCATCCCCATCCCCACCCCTAACCTTAGTTTGTTCAACAGGTGGCACTGCAATTCTTTTCCATTTTCAACAATTTTTGTTTATTTTTGCTTTTTTTTTTTTACCTCAGCCAAACTGTATGTTAAATTATCTTTAGGGATACTAGGAATGAACATGAACTTGATCTCCTTTTTTTTTTTTTTTTGTTGCTGCATGATGGTACTATCAGTTTGTGACTTATCAACTTCAGGACAATTTTTTGATGTTACAGGCCACAGTTATGATTGGCTGGTTGTGCATCTCCATGGAGATAGTCTGTAATTGTGAAAATACTGTTTTACAGCATGCTGTAGCTACTGTTTAAATAAAGTTAGCTAAGTCAGGTTTGCTGCATCACAGAGTTGCTTCATTGTGGTCATATAGGTGCACTGTCTTCCAGGCCAGGTGGGAACTTTATGGTGGGGAAGGACAATGATGTGACCTTGACAAGAGCACAGTTCATACACCTGTATAAAGCTGACATCCAGGTGTTGTTTCGTATTTCAATTATCACAAATTAACGAGCTGGGAATGATATGACAAAAATCCATCCGTGTTTTTCTGACATTTTTATCTGTTAAATGCCATTCACGGAATTTTGAAATGCCAAAATGCTGATTTGTTAGACTGCAAAATGCTAATATGAAAAATAGAAGGATTTATAATTGTGGGCTGTGGCGTTGAGGGTACATATGTACATGTTATTGTATTGTTGGGATACCAGCAGATATGCCAGATAGCTTACATCTTGGGAGGTCAGCTTAAGTCCGAACTGTCACACTGTCGTCTTTTTTATGGTTTTGGCAGCAGTTGCAGTTGGCAGCAGACCCATTTTTATTGCTCCCTCAGTGAAACCTGGGCATATAGGTTTGTTTTTACCCTCAGTCCTTATGTCCATCAGGGTTAGCTATAAGATTTCTTCCAGGGGGTCATTCACACCCCTTGCTATCTTTTCAGGGGGTCAAAACCACAGTAGTAGAGAGATTTGTGATTTTTTAGGAGGTCACTCAGACCCTTTGGTTTCATCCCAGGGGGTCACAGCGCTCTGTCTTTGCGTAATATATGCACATATGGGGGTAATTGCTATTTTACCCTGTCCATCTGTCCATCTGTCCTGTACAAAATTGCTTGTCCAGGTTCTATTTCATACCAAACTTGGTGTAAAGATACTTCCTGTGACAGGAGTGGGAAGTGTACCATAAATTAGCTCACTGTGACCTTGACCATCGACCCCATCATAGAAAAGTTTGTGTGGGCCAGATTTCCCATACTGTAATAGTTCGAGATATCAATCATGGTGTGTGGATACTTCTTGCCAGATAAGGTTGCAGTTGCCAGGTAGTCTGTTGCTTTGTCCTCATACCTGCAGCTGCTGAGGAATGTTAATATGAAAGCTTTGCTTGGTTGCCTGCAGACTCTGTACATGTAAGTATGGTAACAACAGGGACAAGGGTTATAAGAGTAACAAGGGTAACAACAGGAACAAGGGGGGGGGGGTTGCTGTTCAGCACATGGTACACTTCTTTTCCTGTTAATGATGCAGAAGGTCAATGGTTAATAAATACACAAGTGTATTAAGCACAGTCATCTTCCATACCTGATACAAATACAAATAATATTGCTATTTCCAAAGTAGCATTTGGTCTACTTCATCTAAATAGCAACTACATTTTTCAACATCGTCTATCACTTTGAAAAAGTATCAATTTATTCATGTTCAATTTAATTTCAGTGTGAGGTGACTATCACTCAGCTTGCCTATGTGTTTGCTGCCAAAATATTCAAAATATTTATGATAAACTAATTTCATTTCATTGTCATTGTACTGTCATTCTCAGGTTCATTGTGACATCACATCCTGTATTGTCATTCTCAGGTTCATTGTGACATCACATCCTGTGCATGAACCAGCCTGGGCCAGATGTGTGTATTCCCATTCATCTTCATGTTAAAGTTCAGTAACTATTAGACAGTGACTGGCTAGCTTATGGAGAGTAAAGAGTTCGGACTGCGGAATAGGGTAATGACTACTAGGAAGTGGTTCTGGACTAAAAGACACAAATACAATAGCCACATCCAATGAAACATGAACCAAAGTTTTAGCATTCTAATTTATGCAAATTAGATGCATACACAAAATTTAAATCTTGAATAACTAAAATTATTACAGATTGAGGTGTCATTCAAACTTCAGTTGACAGATTTATAGGATAGTTGCATCCAGAGAACCATGAATCAAAGTTGTAGCAGTTTGATGTATGCAAATTAGGCAAATACACAAAATTTAAATCTTGAATAGCTTCAAAACTGTAATAGATGTAGGTGCCTTTCCAACTTCAACATATTGTTGCAGGAGTTAAATAAGTACTGAATAAGCAATCTTTAAAAGTTTTCTAGGCACACAGACTGATTTGCTGACAAGCAAATCAAAATTTTCTAGCTACATATTTACCGTATTTAGTTGTTCAAAAAATACCAAATGTCCACAGTTCAACACTTATTTTGAAATAATTCCTTCTAACATAGCAACAAGATGCATCCAGCTGCACTTTATTTCTGTCCCATTTTAGTTTATATTTGTAGGTGTACATCTATGCTCCTTTACCTTGGTGCTTACCTGGACTGTCTCAGCTGCAGACGTCAGCTCCCTCCCTCACAAGTTGGCATGCCTCATTATTCTCACCAATAACAGTTTCATACCCTTCAGCTGGAAAGAATCTATGAATAGGAATCTTGTTTACCAGCTTAACAGTGTTCATTAATGCTTGATACTTGTAAGATCACTGGCCAGATGGAGTGACTCCGTGGCACACTGCAAGGCAAGGTGTACTTTCACCCAGTCACTGGCCAGATGGAGTTAGCCCGTGGCACACTGCAAGGCAAGGTGTACTTTCACCCAGTCACTGGCCAGATGGAGTTAGCCCGTGGCACACTGCAAGGCAAGGTGTACTTTCACCCAGTCACTGGCCAGATGGAGTTAGCCCGTGGCACACTGCAAGGCAAGGTGTACTTTCACCCAGTCACTGGCCAGATGGAGTTAGCCCGTGGCACACTGCAAGGCAAGGTGTACTTTCACCCAGTCACTGGCCAGATGGAGTTAGCCCGTGGCACACTGCAAGGCAAGGTGTACTTTCACCCAGTCACTGGCCAGATGGAGTTAGCCCGTTGCACACTGCAAGGCAAGGTGTACTTTCACCCAGTCACTGGCCAGATGGAGTTAGCCCGTGGCACACTGCAAGGCAAGGTGTACTTTCACCAGTCACTGGCCAGATGGAGTTAGCCCGTGGCACACTGCAAGGCAAGGTGTACTTTCACCCAGTCAGCATCTCAGACCACAGCAATAAAGGAATAATTTACCACTGTAGATAGGTCACTGCTGTACATGGTTGGTTCTGGTCCCGGTGCATAATTAGAAACCACTAATTACTGTTAACAAGCATATACAGTCTGATTGGCTGATTAATAGTGGATGATGTATTTACAAGTTCGGGAAGGAATGGAATCTGTGTAAAAGCTGACAGATTCACAAGTGACATGCACAAATGGCCTGAGAGTCAAAGCAGATCACAAAGTTTGGCTCATACCTGGTGGCACATGGACCCACACATAACCCACACATAGCCCACACATAACCCACACATAGCCCACACATAACCCACACATAACCCACACATATAACCTGCACATAACCCACACATAACCCACACATAGCCCACACATATAACCCACACATAACCCACACGTAGCCCACACATAACCCACACATAACCCACACATAACCCGCACATATAACCCACACATAGCCCACACATAGCCCACTGTGTATTTCCTAATGTGCTGGTGCTCAGTCCTCAGTGTTCAGACCATACAAGTGTGGTGAGGTGAGGTGATGTTGTTTTTCCTTGACAGTCCTAGCATAATTTTGAGTGTTGGAGATTAAACAGCATCAGCCCTGGTAACCATGGCAACAGAGTGCAGTGGAGGCATAAACACTAATTAAACATTGATGCTGCCAGGCCATTATGATAACAGACCCATCAGAGCCAATACTCAATAAAACTTTCAGTGTAGTGCGCAGTAGTCAGTCCAGTAAAGGTACTTAGCTCTGTCGCCTAAATTGCCCTCGTTATAATGATACTATAAATTTTACTTGCTCTTGATATGTATTAGTATTTCCACTGTGAAACAATGTGAGTTGTCGACTGCAACACTGCACCCTTAATCTCAAACATATTAAAACTGGGCACCAAGCGTTGGTTCTCTGTTTCCAGCATTAGCTCATATGACCCACCTTTCCTTCTCCAAGCAACCAGAAATATGCGAGTCAAATGTTCTGCTGTCTTATGCTTTCACTGAAGTATCTGACTAATAATCATCTATGGTAGGAAATAAGATGAACCCTGACAGGGTAAGATGCTTTGTGGATCCAGTAGTTTTCATCTCCATCAGTGAGATTTATGGATAAAAAAATGCTGAGAATTCTAGGTATTAAGGTAAATGATTTAAAATGTTTGTCATAAGATACAGTACTCTATTGAACAATGATCTACACTGTATAAGATATAGCTCTCTACTGAACAGTGATCTTTTCGGTGTATCATAAGATACAGTACTCTACTGAACAGTGATCTGCACTGTATTTCCTAGGATACAGTGCTCTAGTGAACTGCCCACACAGCCTATTGGTCCCTATTCCCCAGCAGCATTCTAAGGAGACTTTATACAATGCTAATGCTTATGATATTAATATGGAACAAGTTCTCAGAATTTGTACTTCAAACATATCTGGAATATGAAGCAATAAAGGGGCACTGATTAGGATGGATGTGCTAAATAGGATGAATACGGTAATTTTAATTTATATGGACCCAAACCTGAATCCAGAGGTTTTATGCTGACAGAGTATGAAAAATTTCAAATACATGTATATTGTAAATTATACAGAAGTCCCTCCTCTGAAAGACCACTCCTTTGGGAGACCACCTCCTTTGAGAGACCACAATTATCAGGTCTCTCTGTAGTACCTTCCATGTTATTTAGATCTCCTTTGAGGGACCGCCTGCTTTATGTGACTGCCTTTTGGGTGGCACTAGGGGCTGTCTCTCAAAGGAGGGACTACTGTACTGCAATAGTCCCTCTTTTGAAAGGTAGGCCTATAGGCAGGTCCAAAGGTGGCCACATAAGGCAGGTGGTCACCCAATGGAGGTCACACAACATGGAAAATAGAGCACCAGGGACCTAATGTGTATATATGTAAGTTACTAGTCATTAAGTATGAAGATGGGTTGAAGTACTGTCTATTTTCTATTTAAGATGGAAAAGTTTATTCTGTGTATAATATGGGGTAAGAATAGGTTATTATTTTCCAAATTTACAGAAAAGCTGACAAGAATCTTAAAATGACCTGCCAGCAGTTGAAGTTATTTTGCTATTGAGTTCCTGGGATAGAATGCAGTCAAATAACCTTGTTACTGACATGAAATACATGAGGTAACAAAAATATAATACTGGTAATTATATGGGCGTTCTTTCATTAAAACTTTAAAAAAGCTTGCATGGATTTTATTCTTATCTTGATTGTTCTGAATTACGTAACTATCGTCAGTGAGGGTAATATGCGTGTACCATTAATTTGTAATTCAAGAATCTTATGTGAGCACAGGCTCTCATAAACATTAGTGTACAGTCCAAACACATACAAGGTACACTTACTAAGGGTCTAAGGAGGATTAGAAAGCAAATGCACATGCAGATGCTAGGAAAAAGAAAGAAAAAACAGAAAAGCTACCTGAAATATAAGGCAAATATCTGAATGTTGGATAAGCGTATCAGCCACTGATATATTACAGAGTGAACAGCCACTGCCAGACCACTGATATATTACAGAGTGAACAGCCACTGATATATTACAGAGTGAACAGCCACTGATATATTACAGGGTGAGCAGCCACTGCCAGACCACATAACTGCTTGATTTAAACGTATTTTATTTTGACAAAGTACACAATATAATACATATGAAAATTATATGCAATTGGGAAACAGGGCGTGGCCCTATATAAATCCCTCTCGCAGAAGAAAACGATCACAGGACAATACAGGACGTACAAGACGCACAGGAACAGAGAGGAGACGACAAGCACGGACGAGACATACAGAGGGGCATAAGGTTGTACTGTACTGGTAGTGTTAGGATGTCATTATATCTGCAGTTTGGACCGGGGATAAATTAATTGTGCCATATAATAAAAACAAAACAAAAATAGAAAAATTGCAAACCAATGTAATAAAAAAAAGTGAAATTAAAAACAAAATAAAAGATGTGAAACATATGAGAGGCAACAGAGAGGATCAGTAATTTATTAGCTAACACCAGAGGGGTTGAAACGTTGAATGGCGGAGATGAAGTTATGAACGGATGAAAATATTTCGATATTTTCAATAAAAGAACAGTTAGGGGACCCTTAAAGAACTGTTTGTAATGTAAAGGGAGCATACTGTGATATAGCAGTATGTAGGTTAGACCTAGGAATTGTGTATTTAGAACAATGAAAAAAATAATGCCACTTATCTTCGTTAGGTGAGCCACATGAACATTTTGGAGTGTTCTTAACACCGATCTTGAAGAGATGTGAATTTAGCTGACTGGCATCCAAACGGAGACGTGTATGCTGAACAGCTAGGAATCTATTACCAAAGCTATACAATTCATCAAACTTTATAGGTCGGACCACTGGTTGAGTTATACTTGATTTGAACTTTTGAATAGAGTCAGAATTCCATATTCCATAACCGAACAGTTGAAGGAAAGAAGGATTTGTCAAAAAGGTCTGTCCGAGCTCGGAAATGAGGAAGATCAAATTGCTGACGTGTGGTATAATTACCTGTATCAGGAGAAGTGGTAGAAAGGACAGAGCATAGTGCGTCCGGTGCAAGGTTATGGACCAATTTGTACATAAGAGTCAATTTGGAAATTTCCCTAAATTTCAGATAACTGCTTGAGATACACCCTGTGGGAGCTACCAGATAACTCTGCCTGAGATACACCATGAGAGCTACCAGATAACTGCCTGAGATACACCTTGTGAGAGCTACCAGATAAGTCTGCCTGAGATACACCGTGAGAGCTACCAGATAACTGCTCGAGATACACGCTGTGAGAGCTAGCCACAATTCCGATATTTCATGCAGGTTAACAAAATCTACCAGTTTTTTTTTTTAAGTAAACTAAAATATGTTAATGAATATATATAAACACTTTGCTACACTTACGATGGATCTGATGTTGGTCTTTTTTCTCCCTTTTTAATATGCCATAGTGTATTGACAAATGAGTCAAAGTTCATTTGTTACAAGTTGGGCAGGCTTGTATGTCAGTATCTTTATCTTTGTTACTGTATTTAAGCTTACCCCAATCACTGAGTACATTGTATAGGGACTCCATTATTTCCACAATTAAAACAACGGTGATGCCACCCCACAGGTTCATTATACTACTGCACTGACTGAGTATCTCCAGAGCTATGTACTTTGGTTGGTCCTGTACAATTTCAATGTCCTGTGTCTTTAGATGTACGTCCACCTTTAGGAAGTTCTCTTCTATCAGTGTTGCTTCATTTAACATCTGTTTTGCTTTTGTCACATTTTGGGCTTCAAGTTGTGACATAATATCTTCATACACCTGAAATTGTTGTTGGTCCGGTGTGTGGCGTACGAGTGTATTGTACAGTGCTAAATGGAATGACTTAGAGGGCCAGGCAGCAGAGGTGATGGTGACATCATACATGACCTCCTCGCATGGCTCCTGACAGTCGTTATGACACATTCCATCAGCTTTCATCCGTATTTTTTTTGCACATCCAACATTTTTGAGAAGTTGTGATACCGGCAACGCAATGTTGCTACAGTAGCCCAGCGTCTTGTTCCCCTTTTTATCATTTGCAGGATGCATCATGTCTCGACATTTGCATTCGTCTTCTATTTTTTTGCCAATGCAGAACATACGGCAGTGCTGGCTGGAAGCTACAGCAGGCAACTGTCCAGCAGTCTGGGACACACATTTGCCATATGGCTCTTGGAGTCGGATGCGCTTTCTGCTTTCTAACTTGATTGTTGTGTGCTGGCCGGGGGCGACAGTGAGGCCGTCTCGCAGTACCAAGGGCATAGAGTCAGCACTGTGTGGAATAACAAGAGCTCCCCTGGCGTGGCCACTAGTGGCGCTGTGATGTGTCAGGTCATTGACCCTGTTGACATATTGCATATCCAGGAAGTTGTCCAGATAGAGCACAAGGGAAAATCCAAAAACTTGAAAACTGGGCGTGGCATTCATGTGGAGAGTGAAACAGTTGAGATAGCTTGGATCTAAGTAGGGCCTCACTAAACATGCATTTAGACATGGCTTCAGAACTGGATTTCTGCCTGCGTGCACTGCAATATAGCATTCTCTGATAAAGCTCTTGACATCATAACCGAGGTTCCTTGCCACTTCTTGATCAACGAACTGAAGTATCGTAGATGGGTCAGCAACTACCTCTGTCAAACTGTCCTCTTCTTCTTCAGTCAGCGAAGAATTGTTTATCAAATCTTCAAGCAGTTTCATCGAATGAAAGTATTCAGATAGTTTGTTCTTCGCCTCTTCAGTTTCATTGGTTATGTTGCTGCGTACAGGGGACAGATTGCATAGAGTGACGGCCGGCATAGCATTGTACGGATACTCAGCAACAAAGTGCCGGATATTCTCCTGTCTCAGTAACGTACTCACTGGATACCTATAGTAAACACGCAGCAGAGCTATGCATTGATACAGAGCTATGGACAGAAAGCCACAGACAGAAAATGTCCACATCACTCGCAGAAAGGTTCTTTTAGTTTTCACGATGCGAGGCACACCCTTGGCTGATGTTCTCTGGCAAAATTTTATCAGCTCATCTTTTAACAAAGTCATGGTGTTGCTAGAGCTTAATTTGTCTTTGAACTGTGTCCTAGGTCTTTAGGATCAAAGCTACACACTCTCTAAGCTCCACAATTTGTTTTAATAGTTCCTTGTAGTGCTGCAAAAGCTTGATGAACTATGTTTTAACAGTGTTATAAGTCTTCAGGAGGTCACCTATTTATCATTACTCTGTGCCCCTATTATCACCCACGGCGTTTACCAATTTGTCTTTGGATAGTGTTATTATGAAGGAAATCATGCCCATGTCCTTGAATAATGACATTATTGAGGAACCCATTAGTGATCAGTTGGTCTTTGATCAATATCCTCATGACCTTGAACAATGACATTATGGAGGAACCCATTGGTGATCATGTTGTGCTTGAATAATATTGTTATAAAACAGGTGACCACTTTATGCTTGAACAGTATAATAATTGTTTTGAGAGAGATCACGGCCGTGTCCTTGAACGGTGATGTTACGGAGGAGGTCAGCAGTGTGTCCTTGACAGTGATGTTACGGAGGAGGTCAGCAGTGTGTCCTTGAATAATGCTGTCATGGAGGCAATCACCGCTTTGTCGTGAGGAATGTTGTCAGTTGCCAGTGACTTAATTTGGATAGACCACACCCTTCAACACAACAAAAAAATCATAGAAACTCAAACTCAGGGTTCTTTATGTACAGTTACTTTGTATAAACCAATATTCAGAAACTTGCTTGATTGTTGATGGCTTTGTCTGAAAGGTATGCCTTCTAATTTTGCTTTGAATTTGTTTGTCAATGCTGTAGATATTTGTCTCCTGGTAA